>APFE031036859.1:0-11957 GCA_000404065.3 Pinus taeda | reverse complement strand
GAGTGTCGGTGAAATAGATGATCTAGTTCCTGGGAGGGGAACATTCCTATGCTCAATGCAGGGAGGCGAAAACTGGTCGGTGACACTCAAAGGTATGTCCTTTCCACGGGTCAAGGTATGTCAAGTTGCAGACATAAAAGGTATGCAAGGTTGATTTTTTGCAGACGTCATGGTGAAAAGTTGGCTTAAACACGAGTCCAAGTGAAGCCGACTCTAGGCCAAAAGGTGCAAATGGTCAACATGCAATGTAGCAGTACAACTCAACACAAAGGAGCCTCTAGGGTATAAGGCCAGAACAAAGCGAAGAAGCTGAGAGGAATGAGTCTTCAACGTATAAGTCATGGCGGGACTACAGAGGACTCCCGAGCCTACTCAAATGAAGCAGCATGGGCAACAAATGTCAGTGAGGTTCTAACTACGATGCCCATGTAAAGGATGGCTCTACCATCGTGTCATGATTTAAAAAATCGGCGAGTGAAGATGGCTTACGAACCATAACACGATGGGATCGACCCTATGGTAGATGTATCGACTGATGGAGGGTAGTATGTATAGTGCAATGGAAAAGTGATGTCCCTAACCTATATGCCAGTGAAAAAACGATACCTGCCATGACGGGTTAGCAGTCATGGAACCGTCTCAAAAAAGTCGAAAAATGTCCAAAATGTCCTGAAAAGCAAACCAATCTTGACACTGCGAGCTCCCAAGTTAAAATTCACATGAAACCAATCAAAATGAAATTTTGAAAAAATTTTGCATTTTCAAAACTTATAAATAGATTTTTGGACTGACCATTGTTATTGTTTGAGTTGGAGAGCAAATATTTGGAGCAAAAGGAGCAAATTCTCATGCGTCGATTTCGACCGTTCAAATTCCACAAAATCTTCCAGGTAACCCTTATACTTAGCTTGCAATTCATTGTGATTAGTTTTAAGGTTTTTGATTGATGTTTCACCGTTGAACTATTGATTAAAATTTTGCTGCGGTGTATACGCGGGTTGGTAATATGAAACTCGTGTACACGCGGGGTCTATACGCGACTGTGTATACAGTAACCTGTGTATATGCCGTGAGCTAATTTAAATGAGAACTAATGGTTGAAACTTCAATTTCTTTTTAGGATGCTATCACATGGCGTGAAAGGGAACATGCAGCGGTTGATAATGAGGTTATGAATGATCCTCAAGCCTTGGATTCTTTGCGAGGATGCGGCTTGCTCAAATTTTTCAAGTGTCGAACATGAAAGCCAATGTGCGACTTCTTGAATTGCTCATTGGCTATTGGATGTCGATGAGGAAGCGTTTATGATTGATCAGATGGCACTCAGAGTGGAAGTGGAGGACATATATTTTATCACGGGCCTTTCCTGAATGGGAGAGGTAGTACAGTCTTGGGGCAGGACGCGGAGTAGCCTCTCTATAGAGGACTATGTACAGATATACTGCCCAGGCATCCCAATAAAGTTGGGAGGCAGATCTCCATTGCACATGTGGAGAGTTTATCACTCAGGATCATCCTGTTCACTATGGCTCGAGTGAATGGATCATCCTTAGTGCTTCGGGCGTCACGGCTCAACATGAGTGTGGCAGTGGATTGTCTCACCACAGTGTTTGACTGGTGTACTCCTCTTCTGGCCAGCATGAATAGCCATCTCACTTCCATTAAGAGGGGACAGACCAAAAACTTTGGTTATGGGACTATCTGTGCACCTTTTTTTTTGAGAGGATTCCCGCACTCCACCCAGGGTAGCAGTTTCCATCAGCACCCCACGCGATCCACGTATGGGTCGGTGGGCTGATCTGATGAAATGTCTGGGGGGTGGGGAGGTTCCTAGGACTGCCTTCGACGATGATTTCTTCACCTGGTGGGATTAGCAGATCATCGTCGTCGATGGCTACCCCTATTCTGGGCTGGATTTCCGAGGAGATCCTGACCTAGCTTTACCGCCAGATGCAGTGTGGGGCGAGATCGGTAAGATTTTTTATTTTATGATTTTTTTGGATTTTTCAAATATGATGATGCATTTTGAAAAATATTTTTGATGAGATTCAAATGACTGATATGATGATCATGATCCAGATATTGGGCCAGTGTGGCTAGATGGACTTCCGCGGCACAGATGACGCGGCCGAGGAGCCGAAGAGGTGGTTGCTGAGATGGAGCTGACTCTACACAACGTCCAGCGACACCTGACTAGGCTGAGCTGTCGAGTACCGATGGCTGCTATAGAGGGCCTTCCGGAGGATATGCAGCGTCATGTGGTTGGGATGCCACGTGACTGGGTTCGCACTTTTTGGCGTGTGGCCAATGCTATAGTGACTACTTGGCCGCTCGTCCTGAGCCGGGGCATTAGATATGCTGGATATGTTTATGGGCATTTGGGTCCCAATTTTTTATATTTTTTGGACTACATATGTACATCGAGATACTTTTATGATGATATATATATACAGTTTGACTTTTTGATGCTTTGATTTTATGATGAATGATTGATGTGCCAGTCTAATGCTTGATTAGCGATAGAATCAGCTAACTAATTATGTGATCTTGTAATGTGCAAATAATTATATAAATAACTGATCTTTGCAACAACCTCACTCTTAAATACTGGTGATATGAACATGGATCCCTTACCCGATAAATGTTATTTAATTGAGACACTATCAATTGGGAATCGATATACACTACTAACGAGTCGATCCCATAAGAGATTGCCTCGGATAGTAAATTAATAACGGCAGTATACTCAGCCATATTATTCAAAGCAAGACCAATGCATACGCCTCTTGATACCATCAATTGACCAGTTGGATATAAAGTACCCAAGCTGCGGAAGCGATATTCCGAGTGTGCCGACTAACACCATCGGCGAACCCAAAATAGACCAAGTCATCGATCAACACCTGCAACAGCAGACCAAAAAGTGTTGACATCACAAAAATCTCGATAATATATGTACAAATATACATAATATACAAAGAAGCCATTGCCTAACTTCTAATTAAGCAAAGTACTTCTTTAGGTAGAACCCGTTTCGGGGCTCCGCCACAACTCACTCCTAGAGATGTTTATAGGTACTATGATTGAACCAACCAATATACTTCCTTCGGCAAATAACTGTGTTGGAGCCAAAGGGACTGTACAAACATCGCTAGTCGAATTTGAGGACAAAGATTCAATCTCATGCATAGGGGCATAAAAATATGACCGACAATGTAAATCTTCCAAAGGTCGATCTACAACCGTCTTTGCTTCGAATATTGCTTCATCCGATGGAAAAAAAATGTCCGAGCGATCCGATGCATAAGTGGAATCAAAGATCCGAGAATGAGCCACATCACCATCTATCTCATTCCCGAAGGAAGGAGTAGAATGACTGTCTGCAGAGCTATAGATATATTAACTTCTAGGTTCTACTACAGACATAAAAGATTCTATTCCACCTGCCTTATTGTCATCCGATGTGGTCACAGATGAAGGTAAGGTTCCAGGGTCTGAAGAATAAGGAGTTTGAACAAACTCTCTCCATAAAGGGTCCCTGTAGGATGAAATTGTATCTATTCTAGCCGTAGGAGGGGGAAAACCAAACGTACCCATTAATGAAGACTACATCCCGACTCCTAAGTTCTCAGTAGGCAGACGAGGGTTATCTTCTAAGGGAACAGAAGAGTCTGAAGTTTCTCGAGGATCGACTGGAGAATAATCCAGTTGATCAACCTTAACAATTTTCCCCTCATGAGGAAAGCAAATGACACGAAACAGAGTCAAAACAACAACATCCATTTCGTATACCCAGTTCCTTCCTAGGAGGAGATTATAATCTAGGTTAGCATCTACGAATTCTACTTCAATATTAACAACCTACCCTCCAACACATATAGGAAAGGCTGGGATAATCCCGTATGGCCTATGAGAATGACCATCAAACGCTATCAAGAGGTTTGGTGAAGGAAAAACCGATGGTGATCCAATAGCCTTCCAACATGACATAGACATGACGCGCGTGGAAGCTCCCTCATCTATAACCGTCCGAAAAATATTCATTTTCTGGTAGGTAGACTTTATTTGAAAAGCCATGTGATGAGGAAGTCTCTTTTTGACATTACTCATATCAAAAGTGAGAGCTAAGGAATTACTTGGATCCACTGCCCCCATTGCCGATAGCAAGGCACTTCTTTGAGCAGGACACGACTAGAGAACCTCTAAAGCGGACATAGCACATGGAATCTGAGCCAGATCCTCCAAAATGGAGTAATTCTGGCCTGCCCTAATATTAGGGTTGATAGTCGCGCGTTTAGCGGAACCTTTCGGTACCCATGGTATAGTATCAATAGAAGGTCGCTCAATATGAAGTGGGTTCTTAGTTTCAGGAACTGATTTTCCCTTGGAAGTTTCACCTTCACCATAATCGCGTGACCGTGTGGCCACATTAGTGTGAGAACCCACCATGAAAACATTTGATGACTTATCCCCTTCCTGGTTGCCCCCTGTGGAGGTTCCAGGGTTTGAACTCGCGCCAGCAAGAAATTGCTGCCCTTGGCAGAAAGGGTTGGTTAACACAGCTTGGGAACTAGAAGTCCCTTGCTGCCCTAACAAGTGCTGAGCGTCTTCAATCTTGGGGCAAAGATGAGTTAAATGGTCCCCACTGCACAACTTGCATGGGAACTTGACTTTCTTCTTGACTCATTTTCCGCCCCACCAGCATTATTGTCGATTTGTTTGCATCAGGCTTCCATCCTGGTTCTTTTTTTCTTACCTTCGTCCTTTCTTTTTCCATTGGAATTTTTAAACTTCCTTTGGGATTTCAGATTTGGACCCGCTTAATTAAATAAGTTTAGGAAGCGAGGATAGACGATGTGACTTCGGTTGTTAAGAAGCAGTTTTAAAAGACAACTACTACAATTGATTCAACAAGTTCACCGTATTTGTGTCTACTGACCCAACGATACCATCCACGTGGGGACCTGGCTTCGGCTTAGATGCATCAACCTTAGAACCAGGAGCATCTGGCAAGTACTTTTGTAGGATCCCAAACTGAGAGTAGATCAGTTCTAATTGCTGGGCCCTAAAAATGGCTTGCTCCTCGGAATAGACCCCGGACATGGAGACATCCTTGGAGATCTCAGGTATCAAAGACTTAAAGAACCACTCGAGACGGTATTCCAGAGGGATTTTGGCTTTAATAAGCCTCTTTCTCCATCTCCATTCTTGAATGTGATCGGAAGTGTGAGTTTCCCTATCCTGACGAAAAGTAGCCAGTAGTTCGGTTTCGGCATCATACCGGACAGGCAACTGAAAATGGTTTAAGAAAATATTGGCTAAGTCGGAGAATGATGTAAAGCTGCCCGTCCGGTATGATGCTAACGCTTAACACTAAACTGCAAACGCTTAACACTAAACGCTAGACCCTATACCCAAACCCTATATCCTAAGCCCTAAATTCCTTACCCTAAACTCTAAACCCTAATAATTTTATAAGAATTTTAAAAATGTTTTGTAACCTTTATTTAAGTGTTTACTAAAAACATTTACTAAAGTGCTATAAACCCTAAACCCTAAACTCTAAACCATAAACCCCTAACCCTAAACCCTAAACTATAAATCTAAACATTAACTATTTTATAACATTTTAAAATGTGTTTTGTAATTTTTATTTAAATGTTTATTAAAAGAATTTACTAAAGTGTTATAATCCCTAAACTCCAAACAGTAAACCCTAAACCCTAGACTTAAAACCCTAAACCCTAAAACCCAAACCCTAAACCTTCAACATTTTATAGCATTTTAAAAATAATTTTGTAAATTTTATTTAAGTGTTTATTAAAAGAATTTACTAAATTTTTATAAACCATAAACCATAAACGATAAACCATAAACCCTAAACCTTAAACCCTATAACCTAAACCATATACCCTAATCATTTTATAACATTTTAAAAAGTGCATTGTAACTTTTTTTTAAGTGTTTATTAAAAGCATTTACTAAGCCGTTGCAAACCTTAAACCCTAAAACCTAAACCACAAAACCCTAAACCCTAAGTGTTTTATATACCTTAAACACTCTACCCTAAACCCTAAGCCCTAAACTCCAAACCCTAAACCATAAACCCTACACCCTACACCCTAAACCCTAAACTCCAAACCCTAAACCCTAAACCCCAAACCCTAAACCATAAAGCATAAATGTTAAGCATTTTATAACATTTTAAAAATATATTTGTAAATTTTATTTAAGTGTTTATTAAAAGCTTTTATTAAAGTGTTATAAACGCTAAATTCAAAACCCTAAATCCTAAACTCCAAACAATAAACCTCAAACCCTTAACTCTAAACCATAAACACTAAGAATTTTATAAAATTTTAAAAAGAAGTATGTGACTTTTATTTAAGTGTTTATTAAAAGCATTAAATCAAGTGTTATAAACCCTAAACACTAAACTTTAAACCCCAAACCCCAAACCCTAAACTCTAAAGCCTAAACCCTAAATCCTAAGCATTTTATAACATTTTAAAAATTGTTTTGTAAATTTTATTTAAGTGTTTATTAAAAGGATTTACTAAAGTGTTATAAACCCTAAAACCTAAACCCTAAACCTAAAACTCAAAATCAAAACACAAAACCCTAAACAATAAGCATTTTATAATAGTTTAAAAAGCATTTTAGATCTTTCATTTAAGACTTTATTAAAAGGATTTACTAAGGTCTTGTAAACCCTAAACCCTAAATCCCAAAGGCCAAACCCTAAACACTAAACCCTAAGCATTTTATATCATTTTAAAAAGAATTTTGTAACTTTTATTTAAGCCTTGATTAAAACAATTTACTAAAGTCGTATAAACCATCAACCCTAAACGCTAAACCACCCTAAACCCTAAACCCAAAACACAAAACGCTAAACCCTTAACCCTAATCATTCTATAACATTTAAAAAATCATTTTGTAACTTTTATTACAGTGTTTATTAAAATAATTTACTAAAGCATTATAAACCCTAAACACAAAACCCTCAACCTTAAACCCTATACCTGAAACCCTAAACCCTAAACCTTAAATCCTAAAAACTAAGCATTTTATAACATTTTAAAAAGTGTTTGGTAACTTTTATTTAAATTTTTATTAAAATCATTTACTGAACCCTTATAAACCATAAACTTTAAACCCTAAACCCTAAACATTTTAAAAATCATTTTGTGACTTTCATTTAAGCGTTTATTAACCCCCTAGCCCTACCCTAATCTATCCTAGCCTACTATAGCTTAGTAAAGCCTATTCTAGCCTAATCGAGCCTAGCCTAGTCTACTTTAGACTAGCCTAGACTACTTTAATCTAGTGTACCCTACTGCAACCTAGCCTAGCCTAGCCTAGTCTAGCCTTGTCTAACCTAACATACTCTAGTGTAGCCTAGAATGTTATACCCTAGTTTAACCTAACCTACTCTAGTCGAGCATAGCCTAACCCACTGTGGCCTAGCATAACCTACTCGTGCCTAACATAATCTATCGTACTCTATCCTAGCCTCGACTATTGTAGCCTACTCTACTCAAGCCTAACCTAGCTAGCATAACTTACTCTAACCTACCCTAGAACGCCTTAGTCTAGCCTAGACTACTCTAGTGCATCGTGGCCTATAATACTCTAACATTGTCTACTACAACCTAGCCTAGACTAGCCTAATGTAACCTATTCTAGCCTAGCTTAGCCTACACTAGCGTAGCCTTAACTAAGGTACTCTATCCTAGCCTAGCCTACTCTAGCTTAGCCTAGCATACTATTACATATTATAGACTTCTTTAGCCTAACCTACTATACACAAGCCTAGCATAGCGTGAGCTACCCTACCCTATACTATGCTAGCCTAGCCAACCCTATCCTAACCTACTCTAGGCTAGCCTAGCCTAGACTAACCTACTCTAGCAAATCCTAACCTACTATGGCCTAGCCTAGCCAAGTCTGGCCTAATCTAGGCCACCTTAGCCTAGCCTAAGATAATCTAACCTAACCTAACCTACTATAGCCTAGCCTACTCTGGCCCAGCCTAACCTAGTCTACCCTACCCTTACCTATTGTAGCATATCTTAGCCTAGCATAGCCTACTTTAGCCTAGCATAGCATAGCCTAACTTACTCTAGGATAGCCTAATGTAACATAACCTAACCTATTATTCCCTAACCTACTCTAGTCTAGCCATGCCCAACCTACTCTAGCCTAACCTACTCTAGCCTAGACTAACCTAATCTAACCTAACCTAACCTATCCTAACTTGCACGAGCCTTGCCTAGCCTAGCCTAACTTATTATATCCTAGTCTAACTTGCTCTACCTATCCTACCTTAGCCTATCCTGCTCTTCCTTATACGAGCCTACTCTAGCCTAGAATACTCTCACCTACTCTAACCTAGCCTACTCTAGCCTAGAATACTCGCACCTACTCTAACCTAGCCTACTCTAGACTAACCTACTCTCGCCTAGCATGACCTACTCTCGCCTACCCTAACCTAGCCTAACCAAACCTAATCTAGCCTATCCTAACCTACTCGTGCCTAGCCACGCCTAGCGTAACCTGACCTACTCTTACCTAGCCTAGTGTGTTGTAGCCTAACCTACTCTAGCCTAGCCTAGCCTACGATGACCTACTCTACCCTCTCCTAGCCTAGCCTACCATGACCTACTCTACCCTATCCTAGCCTAGCCTATCCACACTTGTCCTAGCCTAGACGAAACTACTCTATTCTAGCCTACCCTAGCCAACCATAGCCTACTTTGGCTTAACCTAGCCTATCCTAGTGTAGCCTAGACTAGTGTAGCCTAGCCTAGTTTGCTCTAACCTACTATAACATAGCCTACTCTAGACTACTCTAGGCTACTTTAGCCTAGGCTAGTGTAGTCTACTCTAGCCTAGACTAGTGTAGCCTACAATAGCCTAACCTACTCTAGCGTGGCCTACTCTATCCTATACTACCCTAGCCTACTCTATTGTAGCCTAGCCCAACCTAGACTACTCTAGCCTAACCTACTCTAGTCTAGCCTAAGCTAACCTACTCTAGCCTAGAGTAACCTAATCTAGCTTAACCCATCCTAAACTAGCCTAACCTACTCTAGCCTAGCCTAAAGAAGTCTAACCTAGCTTAACCTACTCTATCCTACCCTAACTTACTCTAGCCTAGCCTACTCTTGACTAGCCTAGCCTACTCTTGACTAACCTAGCCTAATCTAGCCTAGATTATTCTCACCTACTCTAGCCTAGCCTAGCCTTAGCTACTCTCTCCTAGCATGACCTACTCTCACGTAGCCTAGCGTGACATAGTCTAACCTACTCTAACTTAGCCTTACCTAGTCTAACCTAACATATCCTACACTAGCATGGCCTACTCTAACCTACTCGAGGGTAACCTAGCCTAACCTACTCTACAGTACCCTAGCCTAGCCTATCATTGCCTACTCTAGTCTACTCTAGCCTAGCTTACTCTTGCATACGCTAGCCTACTTTAACCAAGCTTACTCTGACATACTCTTCCCTAGCCTAGCTTAAGCTACTATCTCCTAGCATGAGCTATTCAAACGTAGCCTAGCATGAAATAGCTTAACCTACTCTAGCCTAGCCTAACATAGTCTAACCTAACATAGCCTACTCTAGCCTAGGCTGCTCTAACCTAGTCTACCCTAACCTAGCATAAGTTACTCTACCCTAGCCTAGCCTACTCTAACCTATCCTAGCCTAACCTAGCCTAGCCCAAACCTAGTCTAACATAACCTAACGTGCTTTATCCAAGCCTACTCTAACCTACTCTAGTCAAGTGTACTCGAGCCTAGTCTAACCTACTCTAGCCTAAACTAGCTTAACCTAACCTACTCTAACCTAGAGCCTAGCCTACCTTACCCTACACTAGCCAAACCTAGCCTATCCTAACCTACTCTATTCTTGCATACCTTAGCCTACCCTAGCCTAACTTAACATAGCCTAATCTAGCCTAGCCTACTCTAACCTACTCTAGCCTAACCTAGCCTAACTTACTCTAACCTAGCCTAACCTACTCTAACCTAGCCTAGCCTAAACCTAGTCCAATGTAACCTAACCTAGTCTAGCCTAGACTAGCTTATCCCTCCCCAACTCTACCCTAGTTTAGCCTATCCCTACCTTCTAGATCCTAACCTACTCTAGCATAACCTTCCCTACCTTATTGTAGCCTAACCTAGCCTATAGCAGCCCTAATCTACTCTAGTTTAGCATAACTTAGCCTAGTCTACTCTAGTTTGGCATAGCTTAGCCTATTCCAGCCTATCCTACTCTAACTAACTCTAGCTTGCCATAGGCTAATCTAAACTAGCCTAGCCTATTCTATTCTTATGTATCTTAGTCTACCTTATTCTATCCTAACACACTCTACCTTAACCTTTAATAAAAAACATATTCAAAAACATAGAAAATAAAGTGTAAAACTTAATAACTTATGTAAATTTTAAAATATTTTAAAAGATAAATTTAATTAAATAGTATTAATAAACAAATAATTTTAAAATAAATCAAAATAAATACAATCGATAAAGAAAATATAACAAAATTTATTTAAAATAAATTAAATTTACTAATATCTAAATTCATTTACGAAGGATTTAATATATATTAAATGAGAAATATATCTGTAAAATGGAAAAGCCAAAAGCTTAATTCAAAATAAATTTGAGAAAGGGAGTTAATCTAAACATTAAAAAACATAATTCAAAATCATTTTAAAAAAGCCCATTCATGGAAACTAAGTCCAGTTAAAGCACAACCATGAAAACATCAAATAGTTGATCGCTTGCAACACTGTGCAATAGGTAATGACTGTTTCAACGAGAAGGATATTCCTAATCTCCAAACATAGTCGGGTAGATCACCTTTGTCATAGTCGGGTATATCAGCTCGTGATTCCTATCAAACTTTAGGATATATTAATACCTAGGTTCAGTCTCTCAGTTTTACGATCTATTAATATCATACTAATGAAATATTTTGTACTAAATTAAGCTAGCCTAAAGAAATTCTTGGTAGAAAATATCATCGACTGTAGGTATGCCTGAAAAGAATAAGTCAAAGAAAACTTTCACAGTCTCTTCCAAATATATTAGCACCAGCAATTTGATAGGCACCTGGACATTGGTGAAGCTGTGGTAAAACAGTAAAGGTATTGGGGATAGTTCTAATTATTAACTACAAATTTGGGAAATAGGGTGAGTCCAACAAATCTCTTAGAAAATTTTCACTGCCTTTCAGTTTGCCAAAATAGATATCTATCTGTTCGGCGATACCCAAATGATTTGTCAAAAAATGCACTCGAACTGAACCTCAATGTCCAGTATATATCTAAATTACATGTTATTTTTCGAAGAAATTAAATATGGTAGGCAGTGAAAAGAGAGCTAAACTTGAATTTAATAGGTTATCAGACAGTGATCAAAGAAAGAACGATGATAAGATAACTGGAAGGAGTTTTCATACCTTTAGTTTGATATAGAAGAAAATCCAACAGAGGATCCCCGTTTGATATGGAAGAAAATTGAACAGAGCAGCCCCTAAAATAATCGCTTGATCGAACAAAGAGTCCTCCAAATCCAGCAGAAGATCCTCCAATACAGAGCATCCCCAGCTTGATATTGAAGAAAATCCAACAGAGCATGCATTCCCAGTTTCAACAGAGGCTCCTCAAAATCTAGATAAAGATCCTCAAATACAACATGCATTCCGAGTTTGATAGGGAAGAAAATCCAACAGAGCATCCTAGAGTGTCCCCAAATTCCATATCAAATATTGTGCAAAGAAAAGAGCGGAACGGACATATCTCCGAAAAAGAAATGCTTTTTTGGGACGGTCAAATTTAGAAAAGAGGTCGAACGGTCATGCTTTTTTGGAGAAAGTTCACAGAAAAGAAAACAACAATAACTATTTTTCAGATCCTTTATAATATTTAATTATTGTGT
>APFE031036844.1:0-35044 GCA_000404065.3 Pinus taeda | reverse complement strand
TCTAGGTGACTTACTGGTACTTGATGATCATTTGATATTTATGGATCCAGTTTGAAAATTTATGAAAAGTGGTCCTTGAAAGAAAAGAAGTAGGGGTTGTAGCTCCCTTCCAGGAGAGACTGGAAAACGAGAGAGAGTTGTAGCTCTCTGCAGGTTGCAGCCTGCGTACTGGTAAAGGACTGCACCAGTACAAGACCATTGTAAAAGGAGTTTATAATTTGAAAGAAGATAGAGACATATTGCAGCAGGTGGTTTTCACCCACATTGGGTTTCCACCTTATATCTGGTGTTCTTTGATGTGACTTTTTGTTTTTCTTGCTCATTGTTTTATGGTACTGATATGCAAAAATAATTCAAAGTATAAATAAGGAAGAATTGTTAAAAGGACTAGATAATACTGATTCACCCCCCCTCTCAGTATTATTTTCAACATCTACATCATAACACTAATCAAAATCTAAAAGTCTGGAGATCCAAAAAAAGGTCCCGTAAAGGCAAATTCGACTTGGTACTTATACAAAATGATTGGGAATCATTCCCCATGAATGGAGGAATCCTTCCCCACCAAAATATCTTGATTAGTGGATCTAGTCCCTTTGATTGGTGGATCTACTCCCTTGATTAGTGGAACACACAGCTAGATTTGCTCAATCATTGGAGTTCCACCATTTTTTCCATAATTCCATAATATCTTGTTGACTTATTGTTTATTATTGATCCTCCAGTAGTAGGGAATGAGTCCCTAGATGATCTCCTCCTCCAAATCTTCATCATCTACCGAATATTCTGATAATATTCCACAAAAAGAAGTAATATTAGGCAAAAATATCCAACTATTCATAAACCTTCCTAATCAATATATTAAAATTAAAAATAAATTATCTAATGCAAAAAGATAGATTTAATGTGCTGAAGGATGGTCATAGGCCTTAAGCTATTGTTTAATTTAGAGGAATGGGCTTTAATTTATATCTGATTTAGAGGCCTATCATACCCCCTTGCTGAAAGTGTTACTCATCCTCTAAGCAACTTAGTGCCCTCATTATGCCTCATCCATGGCCCTGGTGACCTATCTCTTGTGCATTAAGAATATTGGTTGCAAGTTCTGCAAAGACAAGCCCAAAAAATAATTTATGAAAAGAAAAATCATTATTTCTTAAGACCATTAGCTTGCCTTCTTCCCCTCATTCAAGATTGGTTCTTGAATATTTTCCAATTTGGAAAGGTATTCCACACCCTTATCAACCTTGTGCTACCTTTTTCCACCATTTGAACACCTCTAACACCTTCAAAATGCATTCAGATGAGAACTAAGACATCCTGTAGGAATTCCTGTCAAAACTATAGGAAACCCTGTTAAAACTACAGGAAACTAGTTTTGAGCATAAATGATAAATTGGGGTTAGGGAAGGCCCTCAACTTGACTCCCATGCATTTCTCCCATTTTTAGGCCTTGACAAAAGCTAGAGAGATATTGGAGACCTCTTGGAACACCTCTTTTCATCACTGCAATTTGATTTATATTTTGATGGTGAATGCCTTATTTATTTTTGTCGCCTTCTTCTTCTACTTGTGGCCTGAATGATTTCCTAATGACCTTCGTGTTCTCTGTTTTGTAGGTCTCTCTTAAGCATTGTCATTTTGGGGTTTTAACACAATTTTCTTTTCTTCCTTCTTGTAACAACATTATGCCTTCCTGTAGTAGTCATTCCTTCTTCCTTAAGAGTCTTCTAATTGTATGGGAGTGATGAGAAATGATGAAGAGGGATTGGATGATGATGATAGGGCTGAAAGGGAGTAGTGTAGGTTTTTGAAAATGGGGAGGATGCTCTTGTCTGTTCTTTCCAAGAATGAAATGGGATGGATGAATCATGAATAGATAGTGAATATGAAGTGCATGGAGGGCTTGGAGTGCGGTGGTGACTTGGCCTGTGCAAAAATTTCTTCTTTTAGCTGTTGTCCTCATTCTTTGAAATCACCACCCTTTTTAATTTTCAACATTGCCTGAGTGAAGAAGTGAGCTGCAATCAACTAGTTGAAGATAGCTGAGACTATTGAACCATACTTATCTTATAAAACCTCATCTCTCATGCATTGACAACAAATTTCTGATTATAATATGCTCAAGAGAAGAGGTCAATAATATTGCATACCTATACCTACCTGATGCTTGTTGGAGAGACATGCATGCTACTGCTAAGTTGATGTTGATGTGCAGGTGTTGGATGGTGATGCTAATGATCCTGCTACTGTTGTTAAGCTCTGGAGGAGCTTGTTTGACCTCTGGATCTCCTTTAAAACTGCTCACTGCCAATTTTGTAGGTGTTGTTCTATATCCTGTAGGTTTAGAGGACAATGACTTGTTTTGTCCATATCTCCTAAACGGTAGACTGGATTGACCTGAAATTTTTTGAGCATGTTGCCATCATCCTTATGCACCTCCCCATAAAAACAATTTGGTCAATGGATACACGACTCTAGAGAAAATGAAAAAATGGCTGAAGGTGATGGAGGCCAATTTCTTGGGAACAGTGCATTGGAATTTTCTGAAATTGCATGGGCATCTTACTATCATCCATTTGCATCTCCCCCTAAAACAAATTGTCAAGTGGATGTATGATTTTCAAGTTATGGAAAAAACAAATTTATGCTCCATGTATTTTTGTATCGTGTAGTAAAACAAAGCATCCTGTAGTTTTTTAGGACAACAAGCAAACTGAATGGTATAAGCTTGAGAATGATGGATTGATGGTGAAAATAGATGAGGGTGATGGATTGACATGGCCTTGGCCTTGTTGGAGTATTTGAGCAAAGGAGGAGAAAGTCAAAATTTGACCTCTTTTGAGTAGGCTTGACCAACTTGTTCTTGTTGCTTGGAGATGTTGGAGAGTAAATGCATTTATCAAAGAGATGCATGGAGCAAGGATTTCTTTTATTCTTTTTTTTTCTTCTAGGCGTAGTAGTTGCCTCATGAGGTTTTCAACTAGTAGGTCTGTGTAGGCACCTCAATGAGGTTTTCAACTGATAGGTCTGCCTAGGCACCTCAGAGGAGGTTTTCACCTAGGATATTTTATTTTTTCCTTTTCTTCTTTTTTCTCAACCCGTTGACCGCGTCATGGAGGTTTTCAATCAATGAGCCAATCTAAGGCACCTCAAAGAAGGTTGTCACCTGAGACTTTTATTTTTTTCTCTTATTTTCATTTTTTCCTCTTTTATTTTTCCTTTTTTTTTTCTACCCTACCCTACATGAAAAACAAAATCACTTTCAAGTATAAGAGTACTTCCAATGGAGCCATCTGCACATCAAGATCACAGACAAAATGATGTGTAGGCTTGAAATGTATACTTTGACATGTACCTGGATTTCAGAGACCAAATAATTTGAATTTGAAAGGATCAAGCATAATTGAGGAAGAGAGTGATGTTGAAACTTAGTGATTTTGTAACTTAGTGGTTGTCTGGAAACATATTTCAATGTAGTTTTTATATCCCTGGTCCATTTTCTGGTTTGAATGATCTTGAATGTCTTCTTCTTTCATGACCTTTGAGTATTCCTCTTTTTGTTGATTATTCTCTTGAACACATGGAGCGTTTGATGATAACCATGAGGGACCTTTCTCATTATTTGATTTTATTGTCTACTCTTCATCGAATGCGGCCCATGGTTCTTTGATATTTCTTTTGAATCTTCTTCTTCTACATGTTGTCCTTCAAGGATATCAAGAGCATCTCTTTTTTGCAATATTCTTCCTGAGTTATGGTGAATACCATTTATCTCAAGAGGAGATGTTTGGAAGTGTTGTATCTCAGCATTGTAAGTGGGTTGAGCTACTTCAATATGTGGGTTTGGAAATGGTGGTACAGGTAGTTGAGTGGGAGTGCATATTTGAGATGGATGTGGATGGGGTTGTGGTGAAGGTGAAGGTGAATGGTAAGGACAACACGGAGTTTGGTATGGAGGATATTGAGGAAAATATTGAGAATATTGAGGATATTGTGGATGGTCCCCACAAGTTCCTTGCCAACCTTGTTGCCAAGATTGGTTTTGAGGTTGAGATGGACAATGTTGCCAAGGAAAAGGTGTGTTCCAATTACTTTGAGGTGGATATGAATAACCTTGAAATTGGAAATTAGGCTCTTGCATCATATTGGGCTGAATAGGCTACCATGGTCCTCTTAGAGCTATATAACATTGCTGCATTGGCGATTGACTTGCTCCACTGTTCTCTTGGTGAAATGCCTTCAACCTTGGTAATGATGTATAATGTTTAACATCCTGTGATTCTGCAACAAAAATATCAACATTTTCTTTTCCTTGATATTGTATTTTAACATTTCTACTTGTTTTGTTAGATTGCTAAGAATTTCTATTTTAAAATCATTAAACAAGTTTCCAGGTTTAGCTTGACTTACTCATCTTGATGTTGATTTACCTACTCTTGCTTTTCCTCTTCATATGTGTTTGCATGTTTCACAAATTTCCTCAAATGACAATTTATATACATCACCTCTACTCATGAGATTAAGGAGATCAATCCATTCATCTATAGTTGTTTTAAGTAAGATGTTTTTTAGTGCGTTAGATCCTAAATGGTGTAGATTTTCCCTCTTAACATTATACATGAACCTCTCTACGAGATCCTCTAGAATCTCATCTTCTCTTTGATTCATTCCAAACATTTCTTCTTTAAGATCATGATCTTTATATTCCTCTAGGAATACCTTTTTCATATCATTCCATGATCATATTGAATTAGTCCCTAAACTCATGAAGCATCTAAGAGATATATCCTTCAAAGTTGTTGGAAACAATCTTAGTTTTTGAGCTTTTAATAAGTAACCATAAGATCTACAGACAATCTCAAATTCAAAGAGAAAGGTTTCTAGATCCTCTAACCTTAGACCATGAAATTTTGGAAGAAAAGAGGGAGGGATGTTCTTCATGTGTACACTTCCATCAGTATCTTGAATGGGAAATCCAATAGGATTTTCTTCATTTTCATCATTGCCATCAATTTATTCTCCATTCTTTGTCATCTTCCTTTTCTTCTACCTGCAAACATGGATTGTGATATGGCTCTTATCGCACCATGTGATCAAATGGGATGGTGGGTTGGTGTTGGAGATTTTTTTTGTTTTTGTTTTTATGATTGAATGAAAACTATATTGCAATGCAATTTTCTACTATTGAAATTAAATATGCCAACTATTTCTTTTGTTTTTGCAAAAATTAAAATGAAATGAATCAATTAGGGAAGAAAACAATGCATGCTTTGACACCTCCCTAGCAATGATGAAAAAAAGTGATGAGCCTTGGTATTGCAGTAAGAATGCTACAACTCCCAAGGCTACCAACATTAAATATCAACCCGGGGTTTGTACAAACTTAAGAGGTATCGACACTATATGTGTAGCATACAATGTGTCCTTCCTTCACTATCATGTTGTAATGGAGAGCATGTACTAAAGTCAAATATTAAAGTAATTACATAAGATGAAATGCTTGAAATGGAACCTTAACCTATTACAAGAAATAAACAAGGAAAGATAATGAAATCAAATTCTAAAACACACCATTTTCTAACTAACTCCTAAGAATATTTGATGCAAAAGAATGCTAAGTTAACATGTATGCAATCCTACTATCTTAAGCATGTAGATTCAAACCATCAAACCTTATACTGTTGTGCATGTAAATGAAGGAAATAACTTTTTTTTTCTTTTTGTCATTTTGTCTTAACGAAAATGAGGTGGTAAGCTGTAATTCAACTACGATTTAGCTTTGTAACCAATCAGTGCACACAAACAGACTCTGTACATAGGTTTTCACCCAGTGGTTCCCGCTTATCTGACTTTATCAAGTGCTTCAATCGTCATTGTTGATCTCACTTTGCCAGATCCAATGGATATCACGTTTCTCAACTCTTTGACATTATGACCAGATCCCAAATAAATTTAATCTTATTCAAAACTTCATCGCATCCGAAATCTAGATTAAATCACTTGCATCTTTCGACATGATTACCATCGGATCTCATGCTTTCATAACGAACAGCTATGATTGAGCCAGAATTCAACTGGATTAAATCAAAGTCCATAAAACATCGCATCCGAAATCTAGATTAAATCACGTGTAGCTTCTGAAGTTGATCTCCACTGCCAATGCAACCTATCCAATCGAACGGCTGTAGTGCAATCTCACATGAAATCTTGTACGGCTATTAATACTCTAAAAGCATGTGAGAATTTTTTTTTTCTTATGCTATGTGTCACCCTCGAAGGGTAGTCACATGCAATTTCTGAATACTTCTTCCCACCTTTAGGGCGTGAGAGATACCACTTACCATCCTTGGAAAATTTCCCATGTGCTCAATACAGAACTTAAGGAAAAGACATTTAACCAAGGTTTTAGCACTTAATCTTAGGGTTACCTCTTAATGCTAATCGATACAGAACTTAAAGAACGATTCTTAACCAGGGTTTTAACGCTAACTCTCAGTGTTAACTCTTAAACGCTAATCGATACAGAACCTATGGAAAGAAGTTTAACCAAGGGTTTAGCTCTAAATCTTAGTGCTAATTCTTAACACTAATCGATTGTGATTTTACCAATAAAACACGTAAATAGAGAAAAACACCCGATTAAGGTTTAGAACGCCGATACCCAGAGACAAATGAATTCCTACGCCAGAACATTGTGTCCACATCGCACTTCAATCAATTATTCAACAAAATGGAAATTATAGAGTCTTGGCCCTCTCGTCTTGATTACAACATTTTGTCTGACCTCTATTTCAATCTAAAACGCTATCTCTATCATACCTCTCACTTAGTCACTCTATTCTCGATCATTTAAGCTCTCTGTCATTGCATTCTTTCCTCTTTTATGAATCAAATCCTATCCTAACTGCATTGACAACTCAATCTCTATTTTTATCACTTAACCATTAAATCAATCCTACAACAAGAAACTAAATGCAGAAATAGAAAGACATAAGAACTAGAGATGCATGTGAATAAGAAATAAAAAGAAGGAAAGGCAATGATACAAAAAGGGCTATGAGGTTCTTGGGATGGCCAAGCCCAAGGAAAATCAGGTACCTATGGAGGAGAACAATATCTAGAAGTTGAACATGACACCAATCTTCATTATTTTCATCAAAAGAATTACTTCTCTGATAGAAATACAATGGAGCTGCAAAACTACAAGCTCTCTACATCATAACACTAATCAAAATCTAAAAGTCTGAAGATCTAAAAAAAAGTCCCCTAGAGGAAAATTTGACTTGGTACTTATACAAAATTATTAGGAATCATTTCTCATGAATGGATGAAGCTTTCTCCACCAAAATTCCATGATTAGTGGATCTAGTCCGCTTGATTGGTGAATATGATCCCTTGATTAGTGGAACACATTCCTAGATTTGTTCAATCATTGGAGTTCCACCATTTGTGCCACAATTCGATAATATCTTGTTGAATTATTGTTTATTATTGATCCTCTAGTAGTAGGGAATGAGTCCCTAGATGATCTCCTCCTCCAACTCTTCATCATATGCCAAATATTCTCATAATATTCAACAAAAAGAAGTAATATTAGGCACAAATATCCAAATATTCATAAACCTTCCTAATGAATATATTAAAGTTAAAAATAAATTATCTAATGAAAAAAGAGACGTTTAATGTGTTGAAGGATGGTCATAGGCGTTAAGTTATTGTTTAATTTAGAGGCATGGGCCTTAATTTATGTCTAATTGAGAGGCCCATCATCAAGTGAGCCATCAACTTTATAATTGTTCTTGTAGACCTACTTGTATCAAATTGGTTTGGTTCCCAATGGAGGATCATCTAGCTTCCAAGTTCCATTCTTGATCAAGGCAGCATAATCATTTTTCATCGCTTCTTTCCATTCATCATGAGAAGTGGCTTCTTTGGATGAAGTTGGTTCAAAATATGTAGACAAATTCAGTTCACAATCATAAGAAACATCCATATCAATAGGTGAACCAGAATCATCTACATCACCTCAATTTTTCCTGGTTGAATTTCTTGTTCTTGTCATTCCAACCACATCAGGATGAACACTTTCAAGTGCCTTTGTCATCCACTTTGGGGGACCTTTCTAAGATGGTCCAAGCTACTCAGTTGATTTAGTTGGGATTGAATCAAGATTGAGTCTTCCAATTATTCCAATCACATGACTCAAAGTATCATCAATGGTTGGAGTTTCATGTGGGGGAGAGAGTGCTTCAAAAGAATATTCCACAGATTGATATAGTATAGGAATCCCCCCCTTCAATATGTGGAAATTAATTATTAATTTCTTGAAATTATTTTTCCTTTCTAAATCTATCCAGGTGATCAAGTTTCCGCTCAACAATATTGTCACCTTTGGAAGATTCATGAAAGATTATATCTCTAGATAAAACAAATGTTTTATTAACTTCATCATAGAGATGGTATGCTTTGGAGGTATTTGAATACCCCAAGAAGATGCACTTATGACTCCTTGCACCAAGTTTGTTTCTATGTGCTTTTGGTGTCAAGGCATAACAGGTGGAACCAAAGACCCCTAGATGCTTTACCAAAGCAATGTGGCTATACTACATTTCATAATGAGTCTTGTTTCAAAAATAATTAGATGGTCATCTATTCTTTACATATAAAACACATAGAACTACATCATCCCAAAACATCAATTTCACATTCTTGAAAAACATCATGGAACGTACCATATTTAAGATTGTCATATTCATTCTTTCAGCTATTCTGTTATGTTGGGTATTATAAGGCACAATTGTTTGATGTTTGATGCCATGTTGACGAAGATAGTTTTCAAATTCATTTGAAGTGTATTATTTTCCATTATCAATGCGAATGGAGCCAATATGAGATTTTGCATGATTTTTAATACATCTATGAAAGTTCTTGAATGTTTGAAAAGAACCAGACTTGTTTTTCAATAAACAAACCCAACACATTCTGGTGTAGCCATCAATAAATGTCATCATATATGTATTTCCATTTGCAGAAGGAACATGCATTGGACCACATAAATCTGAATGAATGAGTTCTAGTTTTCTATGTGCTCTAGAATGTGAATCATGAAAAGACTATTTTCTATGCTTTCTTAGAATGCAAGAATCACATTGTTTAAGTTTCCTACAAATTGTAGGCAAACCAGTAAAACCATTTTTTTTCTACAATCGAAGGTTGTCATAGTTCAAGTTTCCATGTCTAGCATGCGATAGAAGACTTGAGAATTGTTTTGCATGAGCAGAGGTACCTTGCAGCTTGGGAAGCCTTTCTTCTTCTATCCGTGTAATGACAAGTGAGTGATATGATGCTTTTCTCACCTCAAACTTTCCATTAAACATATGAATGGAGTTTCCTTGTTGGTGGATGTGGACGAAGGAGAACAAGTTTCTCCTTAGTTGTGGGAGATATAAAACATTATGTAGAAGAAAGTCTGGAAGACCAAACAATTTGACCCTGATTGTGCCAAGCCCTGATGGCTCGAGTTTTGATTTCTCTGCAAAGTATACTGCTCCAAGAACATTGTCAGTAAATTCTTCAAAAAAATCTCTTCGAAAAGACATATGGAAAGTTGCTCCTGAATCAAGCAACGAATCATTTTTCCAAGAAGCAAGTGAAGCATTAAACAAGTCTTCATTTACTCCAGTATTACAATCTGGCACAACATAGTGACTCGATTCATGTTCTTTACCTTTCTATTTTTCATTGCTTTTACCATAGGGTTGATTTATTTCTTGCTCAATTCTGTCCCAAGGCAACTTGCATGTGGATGCACCCTGTGATCCATCTCTATTGCAACATATCCAATGCAAATCAAAATTATCTCCTTGAGAGTATCTTCCCCCCTTTCCTCTGAAATTTCTTCTTCCTCTTCCTCTTAGACCACCCCTTCCTCTGGAAGAATCTTGAGAATGATTCTTCTCTCTATGTGTAAGACACAAAACTTCTTCACAAGACTAAGGAGTTTTCTTCTTCCCAAAAGCTTTATCTCTCTTAGAAAATTTAAACCAAAGGGAGTCAAAGGTAATTTATTTGAGGTTTCCATTTGCTTGCAATGACTCAAGATATTTTGAATAAGTGGGATAAAGTGCCTTGACAAAAGCTATCAGAGGAATGTCTAATTCAAATTTAGTAGCTTTAATATCATGCATAATAGATTTTATTTCTCTTGCAAGAGCAATAGGATCATCATTTTGTAATTCAAGGTTGAACAATTTAATCATCAATTGGACAACTTTAGGTACACACTACGAGTCATAGAGTTCCTTCAATTTTGTTAAGGCTTCAAAAGCAATCGAAAATGGTGAAATATGGCAACTCACCTCTTCATTTACAGATGTTGCAATCAAGGAATAGGCCTTGTTGTTCTTATTTTCCCAAATGGTGAATTCCTTGCTTGAGGTGGGCTTTGTTGGTTTATTGTCTCCTTCTCCAACACAAAATGCTTTCCACAACTGAAAACAATGAGAGTGTGTTTGATCTTCTGTGACCATTAGGGATAGTTCTATTTTCTGGTGAGAACCACTCCCAAAATAGATATCAATGAATGCATTTTAAAATATGTGTGCTATAAAAAAATACTTTTGTTGCCAATATACCATAAAAAATTGCACCTCTATTGATAATATACTGTGAAAAAAAAAATCACTTCTATTCTGGTGTATTTTTATTTTTATTTTTGGATAGAGGTATTATGTGGAGAAGGGTAATATGGGGAAGGGAATATATGGGGAAGTATTAATGGGGAAGGGAATTCAACATAGGGAGCATATGTATATGGAGGAGCAATGCTTATATGGAAGCATATGGAGAAGCAATGCTTATATGGAAGCATTCGAAATCGGGAAGGGAGGAGAGGGTGGGAGAAAAATTGTATTGACAGAGAGGTGGTATGGGAAGGAAGGTATTTAAAAATTTGGTAGAGGATTTATTACAGTGCATAGAGGGAGGGATGACTGGAGTGGAGAGTGTCGACTTTATGGGAGCCGAGTAATAAAAAATGAATGGAATAATAGAATAACAGTGTGAGAGGCAACACTATTTTCCGTGGGACACTAATGTAACAACTGTGGGAGAGGCAACCACATATATTTACATTAAAATAGGAATTAATCACTGAAATGGGAGTGGTATTTGCAAATGGTGGAGCCAACATTAAATGCGTGAGAATAGAATAGTTTTTTTTTTTTTTTTTTCGCGAGCTCTACAACTAGCGGGATCTCAGGCACCTCATCACTGGTAGTGCATTATAATATGCTAGTGTGCTACAATAGATAAAATACTACTTGCAAACATACCAAATGGCATTCACCACACTAGCATTGAATCTTTCACAACTCCAATCCTTCCTCTATTCCATGCTCATCGCTCTAGCAATGATTTTAGTCCCATCAGGCATGTAATACAACGTTTAGGTCTCATATGCAAGATAGTATTTAGAGGGGTAGACGACAGACTACAAAAAAATTGTAGAAGGGAGTTACAATGGCAGAAAGGGATGACAAAAATGGGGATGGGTCTGATACGATGTCAAGCCAAGAGGTAAATCCTCACTATTTGGCATAAATTCGTTTGAAAGGTTCAATGAAAACTAGGCATAAATTATAACAAACTTGACCTATAATGAACGCGAACGCACATATGCCGGTTTTTTTGTCAGAGTTTATAACAAACTACACGCATATGCTTCTTTCTTGTCAAAGTTTATAACAAACTACGCGCACCCACTACTTGGGTCTGATATGATGTGAAGCCAAGCGGTAAATTACTCATGGTTATATACATGAGGGAGTGTCTCTTGGATTTCACCTCCCGATGACTCTTCATTTTCCATTATTTACTATTTACATTATTTAGGTGTCAACCAATATCCATGATTAGGTGTCAACAGGGTATTATTTTTCATATGTAAATTTTTAAAAATATTAGTGAAAATGAAAATATAAAGTTTAAAAAATTAGTAAATTAAAATTTACATTATCATTTAATTAAAATATATTTTTAATTATAAATAATGTTAAATTGAATTATAGTTATAAGTTCTTTTATTAATTTTTAATATATTTTTTTTATTAGCCATAATAACATTAGACATAAAACATATATGCATCATATGTGGGTTCTTGTAATGTGATGATTAAGGGTTGGCTCTCATATTCGTAACCATAAACAATGGTTCCCATGGTGTTTTTTCTAAACTCATATCACGTCTCTTTTTAATCCATAGGGAAATTCCTCCACTTTCTATAGGTTCCTTGTTAGCTAACATCACTAGTGATGACCATGACTTCCTCTTTGATTACTACAAAGGCACCTATGTTTCTTGGATCTCCTAGATGTGTTCCTCCTACAAATGTTTCAAATAAACTCTCTATCCTAATGGCTCCTACCATTTCCTTCCAAGATTTGGTGATAAAAAGGGGATGCTCAATTTTGTAGTTATGGTTGGTCTTCATAATGTATATTCTAATCATTTTTGTATTTATTAAAGTATGTTAATCATGCTCAAAAGGAAATTATATTATTTATATTTATCAAACAAATATAGAATTCTTGTTCTTCAAGACCTTCCAAAAGAGAATTTTTGAATTTTGAATTTGTAATTTTCCCTCCGCAAGAAGCTCTACTTGGCTCATTTGATCAAGTCAGCCTAGACCCCAAGTGACATATATTCACCCCATTAATAAGACTATTTGTATGCCATCTTCTTCCTGCATTAAGAGGCATTCAATTAATAAAACGAAGAAGCATATATCTGCTCCTAGTCAACATGAAGAAGGTTGAATTCAAAGAGAGGAAGACCGAATCAAAGTAAGGAAGGAAATATGTCACTTGAGTGGAATTCATCCTTGTTGAAACTCACATATTTGACTGGAGTTTATGTGACATTATCTTTGTGAAAGGGCTGAAAATTTTTGTAGCATCTCTGAGTGTTTAAGTCAGAATTTTCTATGGAAGAGCTCCACTGCAAATCTTCATCACGTTGACTTGGAGATGATTGATGAGGGATTTGACCTAGCTTCTTGATGGATTGATAAGGTTTCTGGTTAGTTTTTATATGCTATTAAATTTGATGTCTCTCTTGTTGAATTGATTCTATAAGGAAATGATTGCTGGGGTTTTTTCTCATGTGGGTTTTCCCATGGTAAAATGTTGTATTCTTGTGTGGTTATTTTTGCATGATCCTTTTAGCACTTTGTTTTACTATAGGTGTCCTCTGTTTAATTATTTTATAATGAATAATCAAAGCAAGAAGATGAATAATGCATGAAAGAACAGATTAACCTAAGTAAAGCATAAGAATTAATTATTAGTATAGACGATGCCCTAAAAATCAACATGTTTTCAGAACCATAATGAAGAGAAACCATGAAGAAGTCTCTTTTATTCTGCCCTAAAGGTCAAGTCAATGAAGAAATTTATCATCTTTTGTACAAGATGAAAGTCGGTTATGAAAGGAATCTTTCTTCGTAAAAATAACTAATCCAAAACAAAAAAATTGAATCTTTTTGGAAGCCAATCCAAAACAAAAAATTTGAATCTTTTTGGAAGCCAAACCTATCGGTCTTGTAGAAGGGTCATTAACCTTGAATAAGATTCAAATATCTTCAATTTTATACAGAATATGAAGAAGATGTCAATGAAATTTTATTTATGTTGAAGAAGGAAATTAATGCCCCAAGTTTTAATGTTTGGTGTATTTAAGGAATGTTCTTAATTATTGTAAGAGGATAGAAGTCCTATCTCATATACATCTGTCATAATATGTTGAATACCTCAGAACAAAATTACCCTCAAGGTAGAAGACATAAACCTTAATGCAAAATTTTGAAGAAGGTGACGGATATTTTTTTAAGAAGCACTCAATAAGTCTTAAACAATCTTCATACTTCTTAGGAAATTGAGATAATGTCATCTTGATGGAAGCAACCAAGATGAAGTTTGAAATCCTTCTTGTCCAAAGGATTGAAGCACTAGCATGGTGAGGTGTCAAGTGTCGAAAGTTCAAAGCTTGGTATGTTTTTCTCTATTGTAGAATCATTAGAAATATTTTGAGGTATAAAATGGGCCTCCTAAGGAATATTATACAATAATAATGGAAATAATAAAATAAGATTAGTCTACAACATCATGTTCTGGAGGGAAGAAAGAGGAAACTACTTTTTCAACTTGTAATTTCAACTTAGCTCTCTATGATTTTACTCAAATTTTGAGCCACAGAAATATTTGGATGTGAAATTTATTTTTTCATCTGAGGAGTGCCCATGTTGCATAGTTTCGATGGGCCTCACTAGACAAAATAGATGAAATACATGAAAAAATGTGATTGCAATCATGTATTTTCATGTATTTGACATTTTTCGCTTAGTAGTGTCCATCAAAAGTATGCAACATGGTACTCCTTGGATGAAAAAATAAATTCTACATCAAAAGAGTGCTACGACTCAAAATTTGAGTAAACTCTTACGTTGATATGTTAACAATACGAGTTTAAAAAGTAGTTTTTTTATTTTTTATTTTTTAACATTTTACCTTTTTACTTCAAAAATGGTGAATCATGCCCCATTGTTGACATCATCATATTGAATCCTATTGCTTCTTATAAAGGAGATTTTTGTTGTACGCTTTTGTTTTGAGACCCATTTTTGACCTCAAAATTTGTCTAATGATGATTGCATCTCAAGTTAGATTGTTGATCAAAGTAAAAATCACAAAATACTAAATGTTGAAGATATTGAAGCTCCATATGTAGAATATTTCAGTCATATATTCACTCAAGAATTCAAGTTCTTACGTATAGTTGAAGATCAAATTGTGATCTAACAACAGATTAAGTTCTCTTATATCTATCCATGGATTGAGTTGAGACCTGGAAAAATAATGAAATTTTGACAATCATTGACATGAGCCATATAAATGAATCCATTATATTTACGAACATAAATTTCTCTTCTTATATATAATCTCATCTAAAAGTCAAATAAGGGCTACTTGATGGACTCTACGGAGAAGAAGTTGTCCAATATTACTAAGCCTTAGTATATAGTGATTTGACATTCGATCTCAAGACATTTTCTGGAGCCATGTCAATTGGACACAAAGCTAGTAAGCAATGTAAACTATCAAATGGGAATTGTACCGAGTACCTGTTTTTCTGAGGTAGCAAACAATCATCCAATTTGGAAAAGTGTTGATTCAGAATACACCTTTTCTTTAGCATATTTTTGACACTTTAAATTTTCTGATGTATTAAGTATGAACACTTTTTTTAAATGTTAGTGACTTTTATAGTGATTTTGAAACGTGTTGATGCAAAATCGACCTCTTTTTATAGAGGGCTTATTTTTGACACTTTAAATTTTATAATGTATTAAGTGTGGATATATTTTTTTAAATGTTGGTGATTTTCAAGTGGATTTTGAAAAACATCAAAAGAAAAAATTTAAGGCATATTTTTTACACTTTAAATTTTTTTATGTCCAAAGTATGCAATTTTTTTTTAATTGTTGATTATTTAACCATTTTTTAAGTTTTTTTATTCATTTTCTCATTTTTGGTCCTAAGATATTTGTTTTATAAGGGATTTTCAAGCACGTGTTTTTTCTTTTTCTTTGCAATGTTTTTTTATAATAAAGTTTTGAATTTTTTTTTGCAAAATTTTAAAAAAATAATAACATTAATATTTTGAGGTTTAACTTTTTGTTCCATATTTACATAGTGTTTATTAATACTTTAACACATAAAATAATTGTTGCAAAAAAATAATTTTTTAAACACGCGACAAAAGCCATACATTTTGCATATAGGTATTATTAAAAAAATACGTATTTTAGGACCTTTTTGCTAAAAAGGACATGTTAAATTCAATTTTTAATGAAAATTTTGAATAAAAAATTTGGAAAAATAACAAATTTTGTGAAATTTTATGATGACATTTGGTTTATTTTTCCATAAAAATGATTCAGATAAAATTTTAACTAAAAAAAAAGTAAAAATAAAAACAAAACACACCATTTAAAAAAAATAAAAAATTTAAAAAAAAAGTTCAAACATAAAGAATAAAACATATGAAAAATAATAAAAACATTAAAACAATTAGAAAAAAAAAACAGCAGCCCCATGGGTTCTCGACGGGGAAAAGCCAATTTCAAGAATTTGCCTTGTCTCATCCATGGCCCATGGGGTTGCCATTTTTTTAATTGTTTTAATGTTTTTTTAATGTTTTTTTATTTTTATTATTATTTCTGATATTTTTTTTTTTTTTGGGCCTAGGCGGGGGAAAGGCTCATTCCAAGAATGGACTAAGCCCCACCTAGGGCTCGTGGGATAGCAACCAAGGCAAAGGGGGAGCTGCATGCAACTCCCCCTCGCCCATGATTCGATCCCACACAACCCAGGTAGGGGGTTGCTGTTAGTTGTGCCCCACCTAGGGCTCATCGGCCACACCTTGGGTGGGTAGGAACTATGTGAAACTCCCCCAGCCTAGTTCATGGCCCCATGGGGCATGGGCGGGGTACAACCCTCGGTAATGCCCCACCAAGGGCCCGTGGGGTTGTAACTTGGGTGGGGAGGAGCTTAGTGTAGCTTTCCCCCTGTCTAAGCCACAAACCTTGGGTAGGCCTTAACTAATGACCTTGCCTCGACAAAGGCCTACTGGGTCGTGGGGTTGGGTGAGGGGATGGGGTGGCGAGGGGTGTTGGAGTTGCACACAGCTCTTACCCCTACCTAGCCACGTAGCCCAACAACCCTAGGGCTAGAAATCTGATTCCCAGAATCGAACTACCAACCATAAAGCCATAGGGTGAACAATGTTTTTTCTTTTTCTTTTATGTTTTTAATGTTTTTATTTTTTTTATTTTCTTAATTATTTTTTAAATTTTTTTTTTTTTTAATGTGTTTTTTTATATATTAAATTGGTTTTTAAATTTTATTTTTTATTATTTGTGTGTTTTAATTTCACTGTTTGTTTATTTTGAATTTTTATATAATAATCTAATTTAATTTCTATTTTTAATTTGATTAATTAAAAAGAAAAAAAAAAATTACGTTGTTTTTTGGATTTTTTTTAAATTTATATTATTAATTATTATTATTAATTATTATATAATCTCTAGAAGTTCTTTTTTTTGCAATCTCTCTCTCCCCTCTCTCTCTCTCTGTGTGTGTGTGTGTGTGTGTGTGTGTGTGTGTATATTCTATTGTTTTATTTGATAATTTAAAAAGAAAAAAAAGTTAAATTACGTTGTTTTTTTTGGATTTTTAATATTTATTATTATTATTATTATTATATAATCGTAATTACGTGTTTTTTGATTTTTTTTTTTTTTTTAATTATTATTATATTATTATATTAATCTCTTAGAAGTCTTTTTTTGTTGCAGATTTCTCTGTGTGTGTGTGTTGTGTGTGGTGTGTGTCATTTTCCCCTCTCGGTCAAGTTTTATCAGTTTTTATTTTATTTTTTAATATAATTTATTTACTTGTTATTATATTTTTAACTTTAGTGTTTTTTATTGTTTTTGTTTTTTCTCAATGTTTAATTTTGTTTTCTTTTGTAATTATTCATTTTTATTTATTTTTTAAGCTTTCAGATAAATCACATAAGCATTGATTGAGGGTCAATGTTTAGAACCTACGAATGAGGTTCATCATCAGGACCATGATCAATGTCTTAGATCAAATATATTTATTTATTATTTTGTTTTCTTTTATTTTTTCCTATAGGGTCCATTTCGATCATTGACTAATGACTCAATCCCATTATATGTCAATATTATAGTTGATTTAGAGTTTTCATTATAATGGATCGAGTCCACACCCACAATGTGTCAATTTCATGGCTGGTCTTTACGTTTTCATTACAGTGGTTCGAGTTTGACTACATTACGTGTAAATTTGATGCTTGATTTTTAATTTTCTGTTGTAATGTGTCAAGTTGTCTTAGGCTAACATTTTAAAGTCATTATACTTTTAGCATTTAAAAAACAAGTTACTCTTGGTATAATGACTATTTCATTTAGGTGTTCATTTTTGAACTTCTTTTAGTCATAATATTTTTCCATAATGCATTGTTTGATATATGTTGAAAAATTAAGGTTTGTCGTGGTCACAATCTTTGATTTTAATTCCATAGTTGAAAATTTGTCAAAATTTTAGGGCTTTTTTGAGTCATGATATTTTATCTTTAATGCTACGGTTGAAAACAATTATAAGTATATTATATTTAACACCACAACTGAAAATTGTTGGAATTTTAAGGTTTTTCGGAGTCATGATATTTTATCTTTAATGTCATTGCTAAAAACTGTTGAAAATTTACCTCGAAAAAAAAGATGTTATTCCAACATCAACACTTCTTTTCAAGGTGTTTTTTGCACAAAAAAATTGGCTTTTATTAGCTTTTACTACCATTTTAAAAGGTTGTTAAAATTTTATGCCGAAAAAAAGCAATTCCTAGCATCAACATTTTTTGTTTATGGGTTGCTTTTGATGTTTTTTTGGCTATAGTTATGTTGTGGTGGCTACAACCACCCTCCAAAAATTTTCCTATGCTTCCTTTTGGAGCATCCATTCTAAACCATAGCAACTCATCTTGCACTGGTCCAAGTACTTGTGCTTTGATTTTGCCTCATACTTTTCATCTTGGTTTTTGTTTTATTACTTGGTTTACTATCTAACTCACTAGTTGATCTCTTGACTTGGCCTTGTTGTAGTTCAAGGTTTGCCTTAGAGAACTGCACAATCCTTGAGGGCATATAGCCTTTCTCCTCAGAATTGCGTAGTCTAAGAGGATAGTGAGCCTTGATCTCAAGAATTATGTAGCTCTAGCTGACAACCAACAGTGAGCTGAAAAATTGTGCAGAACATGAGAGGCATCCCAGAGCCACTGAACCTAGAAATTATGCAAAAGCATTTCTGCTCAGAAGTTGCACAGTGCATGAACCAAAGAGTTTCCCGGTTCTTCTAAGAACCATGCAATCTCTTTTGGGAATTGCATGGTAGTTTTCCAAAAAAAGAAAAAATAAAGAAGCATCCCGAGGAAGTAGGGATCTATTTTTAGTTTCCTGAAGGTGGCACATTACTATCGTTAGAAGTCTCTGCAAAGTTTATTTTTTGTCCATAATCTCAGGCATGAACGCCATGAATTCCATTTTTTCTCAATTCAGTGTAATGGATGTCTCTATAACTCATTAGTACATTCAATCATCAAGCTCTAGTAGTTTCAAGGAGATCAAGAACGTTCAGAGCACCATCGTCACTTTTCCAAGTGAGTTTTCTTTTTATTGTCTTTTGCAGCTTTTTTCTGCCGGTTTTTGTTGTCTAGCTGGTGAGAGTGTTGTTTCACTTGTTTCTATGAATTTCTACTGGAAATTTACCTTGTTTTATCTTGTGGACATGTTGTTTCAAGTTTTAGATTGCCTTTACCAAGTGTCACATGAGTGTTCCCATTTTTGCACCAACAGTCGTTGTTGCGACAACTCTCTCCACATGCTTCATTTTCCTTCAGTTTGATTGATTCCTGCACTTGTTTCACTTGAATGAATCATCACTTAGTCATATCTTCACTTAGCATCACACCATTGTTAAGATATGCTCGATTTTACCCCCCCCCCACCCCCCATGGGGAAATATGAGCTCCCCTTGCCTAGATCTCACACTTAATTGCATGCACCACATAATCTAGGAACTCAAGAGCTCTCCCTTGGATTTTAGAATTGTGCAGAGCCTTTCCTATCTTGGCTCCAACTGTGCACTGTGCAGTTCTAGGAGCTAGTCTCCCAGCTTGGCCATTGAGACTGTGCAATGTGTAGCTTCTCACAAGCCCTGGCCCAGAGTGAACTAGACATTGTGCAGTTCCAGTAATCAAGCTTCCACATGGACTACTAGGATTGTGCAGTGTGTAGTACCCACAGTTATTTAGTCACCCCTATCAGTCAACAATTGATAATCCCTCTTAGTAAATGCCTTGATTGCTGCTTGATAATGTTATGAAGATAGATTTGTAAGAGATAATGTTTTCTTTCCACAAGTGTCCTTTCTATCCCACTGGTACCACATTCATGATGCACTTCTCTCTAACAGGTATTATACCATGGAACCAAAGAGAGCTACTCTAAGGGACACCACTGAAAGGAGTACTAGTGAAGCAATTGAGAAAGTGCTATTTAACTTGCCAATATATGCGAACACTCAACTGTTCATATGAAAGGAGTCAAAAATAACATGGCAGTGAGTCGAAAATCAATAACAGAAGGCAACAATCTAGTAAAATATTGGGGAAAGAGGAATTTGATGACATAATACAGGGAGAACAATGTTGTAGAGTGAAAGAAGATTTAATCTTTGTGTAGGCAGCTTTGGCAACAGAAGCAAAGGGAAGTAGAGGACACTGACAACATACTAGAGGAAGAGATAAAAGTAGAGCTTGCATATAGAAGAACTGAAATCAGAGAAAGAAGAACAAGAACTAAAGGAAGAATGAGATCAAAGGAGGAAAAAAAGGAAGAGAAGCATAAAAAGGAAGAAGAACAAAGACAAGGCAGAATGACGAAGGAAAGAATGCCCATATAGGTCGAAGAGTTGGAACATCTAGAAGCAAAGAAGGACATTCATCAAGGAAAGGGTGACAGTGTTGGACACCAGGAAACATCCAACTGCCATTTCCCAAGCCAACTTGGCCTATGTAGGAGAAACAAGCTCAAATGTTCATTACCTAATAGCTGATAATGAACAAATGGTAAACAACTTACAAGATGGAAGGTAAGAGGTAGAGAAACTCTAAGAATCAACACATAATGCAGTTTCTGCAATGGGGGAGGTGAGTAAAGTGATACTCATTGAAGTATCAACACTAGAGGATACCATGCGGAAACTCTAGGAAGGATTTTTCACCATGCATAAAGCAATTGTCTGTGTGCATGGCCTACAACAATGGAGCAAAGAGTTTGTTCAAACTCTCAAGAACATACATGCTTCCATCACCCATGTACATGAGTGTGCAATGTGGTACAAAGGGACCCCACTTCACTTAGCCAAGAATATGAAGCGACAAGAAGAGTTGGAGAAAACTAAACTCTAGATGTTGATCTAGAAATATGAGTAGTTCTCCCCATTCATCAACAACATAAAAGCCTCATATGCATAGTTATACAACATTTGGGATGTCAGGGTAAGAATGTACAGGATCCCATTAATTGGTTCCCTCACTGAGGCTAAACCAAAGAACCAATTCCATCTAGAGATTGATGAGCACATGGAGTAGCTAAGACGAGAGGTCACTAGGGAAGGCTTGGAGGTGAGTGCACACATGCAGAAGTACATTGGTGGCCCAGTCATAGTCAACACCATGTTGCACATGCTTCAAAATGACTTGGACACAGGTTCCAAGATGATATACCGAGATGTTATGGAGGAAAGATTATGCTATCAAAAAGACATGATCAAGAAGTTTGGGGACATCATCATGCATTACCAAGCTTGGCATCAATATGTGACCAAGAATCACCAAATGGAGGTTGCCAAGTTGGTCTTTCACCAAACTTCGGAGTCATAATATTTTGTGTTGTTAGGATGTCTCTAGCCTATTTTGTCTCACATGGGTATATGTGGAAAATGTAATGTCATTTGTAAATATGTTACAAGTGAAATTCCAAGTTTCATTAGTGGAATGTGAAAGGTCATCATGTTATGTAATGAGTTATTTGTAAATAAGTTGAATAGTCATGAGGAAAGTCAAAGAGTCGCAAAGGGGAATGTCTTGGGTCACTGCACCATTTCTTATAAATAGAACCTCATAACTCATAGAATAGGCTTTTGGGAGCCAAGATTTTGGCTAATATGAGGCTTAGAAAAGGCTTGGGAGTATTGTGATGAGCCTTGGCTTCTCCACAATGTAGAGCGAGTATATTTATTTAGAGGAGTAGGTGTTCTTGACTGTAATGCTCCACTATTGGCACTAGTAGTCATCAATTATGTATGTATGGATGGAACTTTCACTTATAATATAATAACAAATCCAACACACTTTCATGCATATGATTTTATTGTAGTTGGACTATTCCAATTTCTTTAGCACTGTATGTTGTTTAACTAACACATTTTCTTATGAAGTAATTTGTATGTAATTGTATGAATCCTGTTGAATTGATGTTGTTGGATTAACTCATCACTTTAGTTTTTGGACTATTCTGCATTTTAGAATTTGATGTCATTCCACTCCTGTGTTCCTTTCAATTTGTGTACTATTAGAGGTTCCTAAGGGGCACTTTTCCTTTTCCTCTCCATGTGTCAGAACATTCATGAATCACACTTGACTCTCTGCAAGGTCACACACTTGCTCTCAACCAAAGGTTATCTTACTTACCTGTGCGTGCTACCACAATCAATGCATTACACTACCACTCACTGCTGGGAATCCTGCTCCAAATGGTTTGAGGTATAGTTGGGATAGCATGTTGGGGTTATCCCCTCAATATTGGCAAGTCCAACACTGTCAACATTTCTGCCGCTAGAAGGAGGACCAGATGACAAGTTGAGCCGTTGATGTGTGTTTTTAATTTCTGCACAGATTTCATGACTTCTATGGAAATCATAACCCTCACATGTTTTTCTCACGTTGTTGATTTTGAAGCACCAACGAGCATTATAGATGACTTGTGAAAATTTAAGTTCAATGGTGATAATGAAACTCCCTCGTTTAGGCACATAGTTTCCTTTGTTGGCTTCTGTGACATGCATGATGTCCCTTTGGATGATTCCATGTGGTTTGTTCACTTTCAAATTTGAAGGGCACACAAATAAATGGTGTCACACATTGCATGTGGCCTCTATACATTGTTTTGATCACATGTTTAGAAAATTATGTCTTACTTTCATTCTTTATGACCGCAAACCTCTCAACCAAAAAATTTTAAAACTGCCAAATCACCTAACAAATCTCTTCAAGGTTTTCACGATCATTTTCTTCATCATTCTTATGAATTTCCTAAAGATGAAGTTGAATCAGAATTATTGGATCAAATATTTTAGTATCTTGTTCACATTTCTAAGAATCCACATGAGTTACAATATTTCGAACCTCTCCCAATATACCTTGGTGTTAGAGCTTTTAAATCTGAGATGGAAAAGGTTGCTATCACAACTGACCATCTAACCCCTTCTCATAAATCAACTTTAGCTCCACAAGTCGAGGTGGTAGAAGTTAAGAATCCACCTGTTGATGTGTCACCATCTCCTCCTACCCCACCTGCTCAGGATTTCTGCCCAGATTTCGGTTGGAAAGTTTGATGGTTTTCATGTGGTCTCATCTCCTCAGTCTCCAACCTTTGGTCCCTTTCATGCTCTAGATTCTGGTGTGTTGTGTTCATCCATCTCATATCTCACTTATGATGTTCACGAGGATCAAATAGTGGATGGAGTTGGTGTTGAACATCCAACCTGCACTATTATTTTTTATACGTATGTGTAGGAGTATAAACAAGAATTTGCAGTGAAGGACTATCTCCTTTGATCCACACCTTTTCCACTTTATCCTAACATCTTCCATGGTTTTTACATTTCTATGCCATGTTGTGAAAATTCATTTATGGTCTTCTCTACTTCCGATCATTCACAAAATATGTGTGATGCCAGTATTTCATTTTTATTATGGAGAGGAGAAATCTTTCTTTCCAGATCCATCCAATATCTCATCTTACCTTTCCGAAAACATTGAGGGTGAAAATCCTCACTTTTTATCATGCCCTCTTTATAATTTGTCAGATCATGAGGATGTTGATGTCCATCATCTTGAGTTTTTTGTCATGGATCATGATATTTTCATTCATTCATCTGGTCATGATTTTGATTTGTCTATTTTTAATATTTCTAATCCACAGGTCTTTGATGATCCATCTTTTGAATTGGAAACTCCTCAAGTTGTTGAGGCACTTCAGCCCAAGCTAATGGTTATGTTAGGTTCTCGTAGCCTTAAGGTTAGTTCCACTTCTAATTAGAAATCTATTAAATCTTTCGAGTCTCCTCATAACTTTGTTGTTTACACTGAAAGCCAATCTATTTCAAAATTTTCACATCCTCCACCAGAATCATAGGATCCTATTTCTTAGGCATTGGAGGAGTCATATGTAGAAACAACTATTGCGAAAAAAAGCTTTCTTCTTTCTTTATGTCTGCTCGTTTGTCAAGTTCGAAAGTGTGTACATGCTTGTCTTCCATGCACAATGTGATATGACACCATGATACATCCACAGAGTGCCTTTCATGTGCTTTCATTTTTTTCTTGTTCGCGGATGCATTCAAGCTTCAAACATATTGGTTGACATTGTTGTATCTTTCTTGTTGGCTGGTTTACTTACATATATTTATTTTCAATCATGCTTTGGTCTACACGGGCCAACCAATGCATCCATGGCTGCTTTGGAAATATCACTTCACGTAAGTTGGCCTATGTTCTACTTAGGTTAGGAGTAAGAGTAGTGTTTTCTTTTCTTTTTTGTTCCCTGATTTTCTTAAATTATTTTGTTTTGTCTTGCTTCTTTTTTTTCTTTTTTTTTTCACCCATAGGTTAGTTTCTGCATGAAACCATGTTTTTCTTCTTAGACAAGAACGATGAAATCCATGATGAACCTATACAACTATCAACACTTGGTTATCTACATATTCCCTCTCTTTATGTGAATATTTCATTTCTTCTAGTCGATGATACCTTGAAGGAAAATGTGTTCCTTTTATAGAGAGTCACGGTGAAATTACAATGCTTGAACTCTCAACTAGTACCGCCTACTCTAATCGCTTTTCTATGTTCGGTTAACCCTTGTCAGCTGAGTCCAACCAGATCCATCCAATATCTCATCTTACCTTTCCGAAAACATTGAGGGTGAAAATTATCATTTTCCATCATCCCCTTTATGATTTGTCACATCATGAAGATGTCGATGTCCATCATCTTGAGTTTTTTATCACGATTATTGTGATATTTTCATTCATTCATCTGATCATGATTCTAATTTGTCTATTTTTGATCTTTCTAATAAACCGGTCCTTGATGATCCATATTTTGAATTGAAAAATCCTCAAGTTGTTGAGGCACTTCAGTCCAAGTTGATGGTTATGTGAGGTTCTCGTAGCCTTGAGGTTAGTTCCACTTTTGATTAGAAATATGTTGAATCTTTCAAGTCTCCTCACCACATTTTTGTTTACATAGAAAATCAATCTACTTCAAAGCTTTCACATCCTCCACCAGAATCACAAGATCCTATTGCTTAGGTATTGGAGGAGTCATACATAGAAAGATTTGCTGCGAAACAAAAGTTTTCTTCTTTATTTATGTTTGCCCATTTGTGAAGTTTGAAGTTGTGTACATGCTTTTCTTCCATGTGCAATGTTATAAGACACCATCATACATCCACAGAGTGCCTTTCATGTGCTTTCATTTTTTTCTTTTCCGTGGATGCATTCAAGATTCGAACGTATTGGTTGACATCGTTGTATCTCTCCTGTTGGTTGGTTTACTTGCATATATTTCTTTTCAATCATGCTTTGGCCTACATGGGCCAACTAATGCATCAATGCCTACATTGGAAATATCAATTCACATTAGTTGGCTTATGTTCTAGTTAGGTTAGGAGTAGGAGTAGTGTTTTCTTTTCTTATTTGTTCCCTGATTTACTTACCTTGTTTTGTTTTGTCTTGCTTCATTCTTTTGCTTGTTTATTTTTCACCCATAGGTTAGTTTCTGCATGAAACCATGTTTGGGTTCTTAGACAAGGTGAAATCCAAGATGAACTTGTACAACCATGAACACTTGGTTATCTATCTATTCCCTCTCTTTATGTGAATATTGAATTTGTTCTAGTCGATGATACCCTGAAGGAAATGTGTTCCTTTTATAGAGATTCATGGTGAAATCGTGATTCTTGAACTCTTAACCAGTACTCCCTACTGTAATTGATTTTCTATATCTGGGTGACAATGCCAGACCCACCAACATGTAAGGGAATCTCCCCAGTAAGAAGTCCTAGTTAGATCTCAAACCGTTTGGTTTAGGAATCCCAGGAGTGGGTTGTATGGTAATGCCTTGACTATGATTTCACACAGAGGAAAGTAAGATAACTTTGTTGGTAGCAAGGGTGTGATAGCCACAGCAAGACAAGGAAGGTGTATGAGAGGTTCTAACACACAGGGGGTTGAGATGAGTGCACCCCTTGGAATCTTGTAATAGTACACAGCTTGGAAGGAACACACGAGCGAAGATACATCATAAGCTGAAAAGAAAGTTAGCGAGCAATCCAAAGTGATGGTTAAACCAACATCACATTTAAGAAATATTCTTCCATATGTATACAAAATATTCCATACATGCATGTTTAAGCAAATAAATTCATATATCATTTAGAGTAAACTAGATAGCATAGAATACAATACAACATATCCATGAAACATGCTGGCTCTATTACATTAATTGTAAGTTGCAGTCACACAATACATCCATGTCCAACCCCTAGTTCCAATAGTGTAACGTTATAGCCACAACTACCTACTCCTCCAAAGATATGTACTAGCTCTGTGTAGTGGAGAAGCCAAGGCTCGTTACAATAATATCCAAGCTTTCTCTAGGATAATCCTATCGAAGCTTGACTAACAAAAACCCTTTACAATGAGTTATGAGGTTCTATATATAGCAAAGGGTGGGGTGGACCTTGACATTCTCCTTTGTGATAGTTTATCTACCCTCGTGACTCTTCATCTACTCTATGACTGTTACATCCAACAATTGACAATTTAACTTCCACTTGACACAACATTACATTGCAATGCACATGTGCTCATGTGAGACAAAATGGCTTGAGCAAGCCATGCAATACATCACTGATACTTAGTCTGTTATGGTGAGACCAATTCTTTGACATGCTTTTGTTGGTGAAGGTGGTGAGTTGATGCCAAGATTGGTCATCCATGATGGTGTGCATGCACCCCAAGGTGACATCTTGCTGAAGCAAACTCTTACCTCCATTGCATCCAGGTGCATTGGTGTGGCTCCTTCATCCAACTCATTTGTTAGCATGTGCATGGTCTTCTTGGTGCAACCAAACTGGAAACACACTAATGCATAGTGTCCATGTTGATCTTGCAGTGTGTGTTGGTGGTCATGCACATCAACTATCAACTACATGCTCAGTTCCAGTCGGAATTTCTTCTTGTCTTTGCCTTAGTGAGTGTGTTGAATGGGTTGAATCACATGCATGCACATAATTACATGCATGCCATTGAATCCCTTTCATGCAATAAAAAACACTTCTCACCATATCTACTCTATGCTAGCTACTGGGATGGATCTATAACTTGTACGGGCGCAGTTTCATCCATGAGTGCATTTTGCACCCCCTAGTGTTCTTGTTCCTACTGCAACTCATTCACTTGTCTATGCACCTTCAAGTTCTTCCTTCATTTTTTGCTTTAGCACTTGCAACTCCTTTGTTCCGTTCTCTATCTTCGTGCGATCACACTGTCACCTCATAGCCTAAGTCTCCAAGGTTTCTTTCATCATCAATGGATCTTCTTAAGCTTGCAACTTTGTTCCACCTCCATGTTTTCAACAACCTTCCTCTTGCATTCATTGCATATGGTATGTTCCCTTTAACTATTTTTCATGATGTTGCTTGTTGTTATGTTGCTATTGTCATATCTCGATGTCCTTGTCTATGAACAACTTGATGTCTTCATGAGTAGGCAAGCCCATAGACACTTGATTAACTGCATCTCTAAGTGTGCTCTGAATGGTGTCTTCAACTTTGATTTCTTTGAAACCATTGTACCTATACTACTGAGAGATAGATGAATAACTGCAATACCTAGAGACATGGCAACTCTCGTGGCAAGTAATCTGTCAATCAAAAAATAAAATGATCTTGAACCGACTTGCAACATACCTGTGTGACTGATCATGAAGGTTGTGTAATTTCCATTGGGACATCGATAGAGTATCTATCAAGATTGTGCAAGGCATAGTCTAGGATGCTAACAAGCTAACTGACTATTGGAACTGTGCAATGCACAGTCCAGCCTTGTTGTTGATTTCTAGAATTACGCAATGTGCAATCTCAGCTAGAAATGGTTGCAGGCTCAGTGACTGCATTATGCAATTTTCTGGGCTAGGAGTCATTGTCCCTTAGAATTACACAATGCAAGACTAGAGGATAGTCACTGGACAAAATTTCACATTTCCTCAAAGGAATACAAAGCCTTCCCTCTCAAGGTTGCACAATGTTGTCTTTGTGAGGCAGAGTTCGAGCCAAGGCTGTCGAGACTCGCCGATGGGCAACTGAAAGTGAATGTGAATGCGAATGCATGGCGATACTGAGTGTCAGTATAAATGAATGATCATGCATGAAAATGGTGAATGACAGATTCAGAAAATTGAACAACATGCATGCGGGTGCAGCGAGTCACCAAATCGATAACTATTCGTGAAAAAAAGTTTGTTGCATGCGACAACAGTGAGATGTTAACGAAAACCAAAACTATGCTAGTACAAGCTAGTATGTATCAAAAATATAGCAATCACTCATTGAAATCAAGTAGAAAACGTTTATATGAAGCAAAACACAAAAAGCGCCAGAAATGTAACGAAAGACATGAAAAAGCGAGCTTACCCCAAAAAAACTAAGTTGAATATGCTGACAGGTCCTAGATGCGATGTGGGATGTCAGAGCTACAAGGTTGATGTGAGGAATGAGCTCTGTAGTGTACGATAAAATCGAGGTTGTGATGCACATGTCACAAATTTAGGGAAAGAGACACTTGGTGGGAGGTTTTTTAAATGATCCTTGCATGTAACCTCCAACTGCCAAAAACAGGTCCCTGAAACAAGGGATGCCTTTGCATGCTACCTTGGGAGAAGCAAACCATGCATGAAAGTCTATTTTTCTCGGTCCTAGAGGGTATTGGTCAACTCAGCTACACATGCAAGAGGCTACTCAACTGCTGAGAGAAAATGCACATTTCTAGCTACAAGCTCAACTGGCTGCCTAGGAGATTTGCACAATTTTTGGGCAGAGTCGTTGACTGCTGCCTACATTTGCACGAATTCTGGGCTGAGCAGACCTGCTGGGAAAAATTGTGCAATTTTCACTATGAGTGTTGACTGGAAGAATTGTGCAATTCTAGAGCCGAGGAGGCTACCAGACAGGATTGCGCAATTTCTGGAGGTAAGGTTGGTTGCCGTCCAAAAATGCGCAATTTCTTGGGGGGGCTACTTAGCCTACAGCCGGACCAAGTCTGGGTGACCAACCTATGAGGGTAATGCATCAAGCAATGATTGACAGGTTGCGTTTGTGCAAGAAAAACACTGAAGCTTGTGTACTTAATGAAGCAAGAGATTTTGTTGTGAAATCCTGGTACAAAGGCTCCAAAATGAAGCTAAGGAAAAATTTTGGAGGGTGGTTGTAGCCACTACAACACTTGGTGACACACTGGTAGAACTCAATCTCTCTGAATGGACCTTGTTTTAAAAAACAAGTCTAACACCTCTGAAGGTATTATTCAGTTCTTAGTTAATCTTGGTTTCCTCCCTTGCTTTATTGTAAGATGTAGCATCTGGCAAGCTCTTGGTCGATTGACACACATTTCAAGCCAAGTCGACATAGTTGTTTCGATTGGGGTTGAAGGTTATATGGGTGCACAAGCAATATAATCATCAGAGTTTTAGTTTCATCTCTAGTGTTGCTCCGCTGCTAGCAGGCCTAGATAGTACCTCGACAGAGTCACATAGGAACACAAGCATGGCTCTGCTACTAGCAAGCCTGGTCAGTATGCTGGTGGAGTTACTTACATCACGTCTTTGTGTTGGAAGCCTTTCTCTTCTTTCGCCTTATTCATTTTCATTTTCTCAATATTTTTTCACTTTTTCATTTTTTCATTTTCGTAACTATGCATAACACATTCATTTCAGAGGCAGAGGAGGGATCCCAACTTATTGAGAGAAGAATAGTTTGTTCCTACATAGAAGTAGTTTATTATACCTCTGACATGCCTGTTAAGGTTTTCCCTCTCACCTTACTATAGTTGACTAAGTTGACAAGGATTAACCCAAAAACAACCAACTAGAGTAGGTGATGCTAGTTAGCGTGCAAGTGTTGTGTTTTCACCAAGGTTCACTTCGAAGAGTATGTATTTTCAAACAGTGTATCATGGACTAAAGGTAACAAGTTCTTCATACAGAGGTAGGATGACAGATAACCAAGTATTGATAGTAGCACAGGGGCTCTTGTACTTTACCTAGCTTGTTTCAAGATTCATACATGGTTTCATGCGAAACTATCCTATGAAAGAAACAAGAAAACTAACAAACAACAAAGTAAAGAAAGAGAAGAAGCAAAAGAAAAAAAAGCGAGTAAGCAAACAAGCAAGCAAACAAACAAGTAGACAAAGCAAGTAAGAAAAAAACATGCAATAAAACAACTGAAAACAAACACTACTCCTACTCGTAAGCTAATGGTGCATGGGTCATAGCATGTGAAGTGAGACTTCCAATGCAGCCACTGGCACATTGGTTGATGCATGTTTGTGAAGGCATGGTTCAAGAGCAAGACAATTATGTGAACCAGCAAATAACAAGAATGTAACAGTGAAGACAAACATACTCCGAGCTTACAAGCAACCACAAAACAAAGATGAGTGAAAGTGCATGGCATGCATTTTGTGGAGCTTCCATGGTACTCTCCTACACTATGTGTAGACATTGAGTGTATGCATTTTGTTGAATGTGACATGCAAGAAAATGTGAGAAAGGTAGACCAATTATGTTGTGCATGTGTGCTTCCTATCTAAGATTTCTCAAATGCATGAGTGATGGGATCATGTAGTTCAAGTGGAGGAAGCAAAATCTAGGTGTTTGGTTGATCTTCAATGCAAAGAAGAGAGTGATGAGGAGCCTTGAGTGTTTCAACAATTTCTTGATCGAAAACGAAACGAACTTTAGGACAGAGAGTGCTGACGTAACCATCAGCTAGGGTTGAAGTGTCTTGATAGTCTGGGGGTTTTCAACTTTGTTGATAGATATATCGTCATAAACCAATGTCTTGGACAAATTAACAGCGATTGAATCAACATCATGATCGGATTATGAAGTGGATAAATCACAACAACCAAGATCAGAAACTTCAGGATGTTGGTCAGCATTTTCATGATTTGATGGATCATGTAGAGGGGTAGATGAGAAGCAAAGATGATCACCCTCTATGTTTTCTAAAATGACAGATGATAGATTGGATGGATTTCTGGAGGAAGATGTGTCCTCTCCACACTTTGATGATAAACTGACATCCGATGTGTCTTGTGATTGTTTGGAAGTATAAACATCCAGAATGGATTTTCACAGGGGAAATCAGCAGTGGCAGAATCACACTGGATGTCAGGATGAAGCGGATGAAGCATGGATGGAAGGGAGCCATCCTTCATCATGGGTTCTTCTTCAGATTCCCACACACACTCATCATGAATGATGGCATAGGTTGGTTGCATAACACCAACTTTGTCGACAACTTAATCCTCATTCACAACTGGTAAGGAGTCTAGAATGGAAGAATATGAAATACAATCTACAAGATCAACAGAATTCGAGGATGGAGTTCGAGGGAATGAATCCACATGAGAACCAACTATATTGCAAGCCAATCTACACAAATATCAGGAGCATATGGGGTGGGAGGATGTGATTGTTCAAAATAGGTATGTGCATGATCTCCCACATCACTCTGCGGTGGTAGAACTCTTTGATGAGGTGAAGGCAGACAGTCACTTGTGACAGTGACTATGCCTGCTCATGATTGCGTAGTTCGATCACCAGAGTATGAGCAGGATTCAAGTTATTTCAAGAATTATGGATTTTTAGATATGTAAAGAAGATACTCAAATCTCCCATTGATAAATTCCCAATCAATATCATCTTCTGGGAATCGATATGTAAGATTACAAAAGCATGTGTGAAACTGTTCAATGGATTCATCAGGTTCTTTTCATAATTTCATAATTTCTTTGTTGAGTGGTTTATGATCAAAGTGATTGAAATCACGATCTATCTCTGTGACCATATGAGCAAGAGAATGAATATATTTTTTGGGCAGCGTGGCACACTAGTGCATTGGGTGCCCTCAAAGCATGTAGACGAACAATTCACAGCTCATGTATTCTTCAAAGAATCCATGTCTTTGGCATGAGCCTACAACATCGACTGCAGGCCTAAGAAAGGCTATGTAGCCTCCACGATCAAATGTTTTATGAGACAAGTTATCCGAGAGCTTTTTAGAGACAGTGAAATCATTTCCATAAGACATGCATTTCGGAAGAGCAACTTGGTAGTTAGTCATGATAGATGTGTAGAGATTCAAAACAGATGTGAGGACTTAGCTTTTCATATGGCCTTCCTTTTAGTGCCAAAATGTTGATGGTACTGGACTTTCCAACATGTAAGGGGATCTCCTCGGTAAGAAGTTCCTATTAGACCTCATACCGTTTGGTGTAGGAGTCCCAGCAGTCAGTAGTATGGTAATGCCTTGACCACGATTTCACATAGAGGCAGGTAAGATAATTCTATTGGTAGAAAGGGTGTGATAGCTATAATGAGACAAGGAAGGTGCATGAGAGGTTCTAACACATTGGGGTTGAGATGATTGTGCCCCTTGGAAACGTGTACTAGTATGTAGCTTGGAAGGGAACACACGAGCGAAGATACATCACAAGCTAGAAATAAAGTTAGAAAGCAATCCAAAGTGAATATTAAAATAACAACACATTTGAGAAAGATTCATACATACTTATACAGAATGGTCCATACATGCATGTGTAAGAAAACAAATACATATATTATTTAGAGTAAACCAGATAACATAGAATACAATACAACATATGCATGAAACATGTTGGATTTGTTGTATTAAGTGTAAGTTCTAGTCATACAATACATCCATGTCCAACCACTACTTCCAATAGTGGAATGTTACATCCACAACCACCTGCTCCTCCAAAGAGAGTACTAGCATTGTGCAATGGAGAAGCCAAGGTGCATTTCTATACTCTCCAAGCTCTCTCTAAGCTACTCCTATCGAAGCTTGGCTGAAAAAAAGCTTTTACAATGAGTTATGAAGTTTTATTTATAGAAAAGGGTGGGGTGACCCTGAAAATTGCCTTGTTCATCTACCCTCATGATTGTTCATCTACTCTATGACAATTGACACTTGAGCTTCCACTTGACATGACGTTAGATTGCAATGCACATGTGCTCATGTGAGACAAAACGACTTGAGCAAAACATGTAAGACATCACTGACACTCGGTCAGTTGTAGCGAGACTATCTCTTTGGGGATGCTTATGATGGTGAAGGTGGTGAGATGATGCCAAGCTTGGTCACCCATGATGGTGTGGATGCACCCCATGGTGACATCTTGCTAAAGCCTCTTTCCTCTGTTGCATCCAGGTGCATTGGTGTGGTTCCTTCATGCAACTCATCTGCTAGCATGCACATGTTATTCTTGGTACAGCCGAACCAGAAACATACTGATGCATAGTGTCTGTGTTGATCTTCCAGTGTGTCCTAATGGTCATGTGCATCAACTGTCAACTACATTCTTAGCTCGAGTAAGACTTGTTTCTTGTCTTCACCTTGGTGAGTGTGCTGAATTAGTTGGATCATATGCGTGCGCAAATGTTATGCATGCCGCTGAATCCCTTGCATGTGATCAACAACAATGCTCACCATGTCTAGTCTGTGCCAGCTACTGGGATGGATCTATAACTTGTATGGGTGCAGTTTCATCGATGAGTGCATGTTGCACCCTCTATTTTTCCTGTTCCTCTTGCAACTCATTTGCTTGTATATGTAGCTTCATGTTCTTCCTTGAGTTGTTGCCTCATCACATGCAACTCCTTCTTTGTTCCGTTCTTTATCTTCGCATGATTGCACCGTCACTTCATAGCATAAGTCTCCAAAGCTGCTTTCATCATCAGTGGATCTACTTGAGCTTGCAACTTTGTTTTGCCTTCCTGTTGTTAACAACCTTCCTCTTTCATTTGTTGCATCTGGTATGATGCATTCAATTGATGTTCATGATGTTTCTCCTTGTGATGTTGTTGCCATCATATCTTGATGTCCTTGTCTATGAACAAATTGATGTCTTCGTGAGTAGGCAAGTTCATATACTCTTGACCGACTGCATCTCCAAGTGTGCTCTGAACGGTGTCTTCGACTTTTCTCTCTTGGAAACCATTTTACCTGTACTGCTGAGAGGAAGATGAACACCTTCAATACCTAGAGACATGGAAACACTCATGGAAAGCAATCTGTTAGTCAAAAACCAAAATGAACTTGAGAACCGACTTGCAACATATGTGTGTGACTAATCATGAAGGTTGCACAATTTCCGCCGGGAGGTCGGGAGACTAACTACCGAGGCTGCGCAAGGCACAGTATGGGATGCTGGGAGGCTAACTAACTGTTGGAACTACAAAATGCACAGTACAGTCTGGCTGCTGACTATTGGAATTCCGCAATGCATAATCTCAACTGGCAATGGTTGCAGACTCAGTCAATGCATTGCGTAATTTTTTGGGCCAGCAGTCACTATCCCTCAAAATTGCACATTGCAAGACTAGAGGACAGTCATTGGGCATAAATGTGCATTTCATGAGAGGAAGCTAGAGCCCTCCCCCTCAGGATTGTGCAATGTCGTCTTGGTGAGGCAGAGTCCAGGCCAAGGCTGTCTAGACTTGTAGACAGGTAACTGAAAGTGAATGTGAATCCAAATGCATGGCGATATTGAGTGTAAGTATAAGTGAATGATCATGCATACAAATGGTGAAAGACATGTTGAAAATAATACTGAGAGGGGGAGTGAATCAGTATTATCTAGTCCTTTTACCAAATCTTCCTTATTTACACTTTGAATTATTTTTGCATATCAGTACCATAAAATAATGAGCATGAACAAGAAAAACAGACAGTCACATCAAAGA
>APFE031036836.1:14196-26236 GCA_000404065.3 Pinus taeda | reverse complement strand
ATAAATATATTTATTTGGTTAGTGGTTGGTTTTAATTAAAAGCATTATTGTTGAAGGCTTTTTATTTCAACTTAAGGTGGATGAGGATTTCATGATTTTTTTAATTGAGAGCCCAGATTGATTCTTAAGGGAATATGCTCAACATATGCTTAGAGTTAATGTTTATCATTGGTTATAGTGTATACATTTTTTTATTTTAATTATAATCTTGCCATGTCGCTGTCTTCCCACCAATTTCCTAGAGATTTGAGCTTATTCCAATTCTAATGAGTTCTTCCATGATAAGTTTCTCATTATTATTTATAACATTCATTTATATATAAGCAAATTTTATTTAGCAAAATGGTCTACTACTTTTAATAAATTTAAAAAATTATATTGGTTGGATTTAGTTATTGGAGAATCCACAGTAAAAACCATTTTTCGTTAATGTTTCAAATCCCAACCGGGATCCATCATCAGGTCCTTTTGAAATGTTGATAGTAGAAGAGCTTAAATGAGGTATTTAAATAGTTATGAGGAGAGAAAGATGAGATGAATGTGAGCTTTTTTAAATAATATTAATTTTGATTAATTACTGATGAGTTAATTTAAATATTAATACAAAATAATAATATTATTAATTATAATTAGGGTGAATAATTTATTATATATTTTTAATTATATATTAGTATTTTAATAATAATTAATATTTTAATATAGATTTTAAAATTATATTAATATTGATTAATATTTCAATATATTAGAATGAATTAAGCATATTAATAATTTAAAAAATCAAATATTAATAATTAATAATTAATAATTAATAATAAACAATTTAATTAATAATTAATAATTAATATTGATCATTGATAATTAATATCAAAACATAATTAATCGATTATGTATGAATATATTGATTAATTATTAATATTAATTAATAATATAAATATATTAATCAATATTAAACTAAATTAATTAATAATATAATTAATATTAAGTCAATATAACTAATTAATTATTAATATAAATTATCATTAATAATTAATAATTATTATTAATAATAATAATAATTAATTAATAATTAATATTGCGTAATTGATAATTGATATTAATAATCAAGAACAAATAATTAATATTATAATCGTTATTGAAAATTTCATAATTAAATACCTAGTAATTATTATTACTATCATACTTAAATTATTATAGTAATGGTACCGACTCTTAACAATTTTAGATTAGGAGAGGGATATCTACCCCTAGATTGCTATACTTGAGATGTATTGGCGATCTTAATTTCTTTGATTAAGGGAAGCCAACTTCCACTAATCTCAATACCATTGTCTTTGTTGAGATTATGTGGATGTTGGATAATTTCGAGAGCTTCTCTAGTCTTTCGCCTATGATGTTGTTCTTCCCTTGCAACAATTGAGGCGTTTTCCAAGGAGACATGGTGCTTAGTTTTTGAGGAATGTTCTGCCAAGGCCAAAGTACGAGATCTTTCATTCCTAATACCAGCTCCATGTTCCTTGAGTCTTGTCTGCAAGAAGCAACCTGTTTCACCAATATAACTTTTCCCACAAGAACAATTTATTTTGTAGACGCCCTTAAGTTGATTTCTATCAATATTATCTTTGACAGACCTCATACCTTGCCTAATAGTTCTAGGTCTTGAGAAATGCGTGATTATGTTTTTCTTCCTTAGGATTTCAACAATCTTATCAGTTACTCCTTCAATATAAGGTAGAAATACCCTATATGCTTAGTGTATGCTTAGACTTAATGTTTATCATGGGTTATAGTGTATTAAAAAGTTTGTTAGGTTGCATTGACTTTCAAATTTTTTTTTTAATTATAATCTTGCCATGTGGCTGTCTGCCCACCAATTTCCTAGCGATTTGAGAATATTCCAATTCTAATGAGTTCTTCCATGATAAGTTTCTCATTATTATTTATAACATTCACTTATATATAAGAAAATTTCATTCAGCAAAATGGTCCACTACTTTTAATAAATTTAAAAAATTATATTGGTTAGATTTAGTTACCGGAGAATCCATAGTAAAAACCATTTTTTGTCAATGTTTCAAATCCTAACCTGGATCCATCATCAGGACCTTTTGAATGTTGATAGTAGAAGAGCTTAAATGAGGTATTTAAATAGTTAAGAGGAGAGAAGGATGAGATGAATGTCGGTTTTTTCAAATAATATTAATTTTGATTAATTTGTGATGAGTTAATTTAAATATTTTTTTTTCTACGTTAAGACTAACCTAAGTACCCACGGGGATTTGAACCGGTGACCTATCGCAAGGAGTGCCTTAACAACGCACCCATTCACTGTCAATCCAAAGCCCCGTGGGCGAGTTAATTTAAATATTAATACAATAGTAATAATATTATTAATTATAAATTAGGGTGTGAAATATTGTATTAATATTTTTAATATATATTAGTATTTAAGATGCTAATATTTTAATATTAAATTTTTTAAATTTTAAATTATATTAATATTTATTAACAATGATATATTAGAATTAATTAATTTCATATTAATAATTTAAAAAATCAATATTAAGTAATTAATAAATTTATAATTAATTAATTAATAATTAATAATTAATTAATAATAATAATTAATATTTGGATAATTGAAATATTATCCAACATAATAATTGATATTATAATTAAAAATGGTAATTCATAATAATTAATAATATTGACTAATTATTAATTATAATATTAATTTCTAATTATTAATATTGATTAATATTGATTAATATTAATTTCTAATTTAATATTAATTACTCAGATTAATCAATAACATTAATAATATTAATCAATATTAATTGATTCATTATTAAAATAAATTATTTCATTATTAATTAATAATGATTATTAATAAGTATAAATTCATTAATAATTAATACTAATTAATATGATAGTGATAATTGATAATTAATATCAAGAACAAATAATTAATATTCTAATGATTATTGTAATTGTTGTAATTAAATACCTAATAATTATTATTATTATCCTAAAATTATTATAGTAATGCCACTAACTCCTAACAATTTTAGATTAGGAGAGGGATATCTACCTCTAGATTGCTATACCTGAGATGTATTGTTGATCTTAATTTCTTTGATTAAGGGAAGCCATCTTCCACTAATCTCAATACCATTGTCTCTATTGAGATTATGTGGATGTTTGATAATTTCAAGAGCTTCTCTAATCTTTCACCTATGATGTTGTTCTTCCCTTGCGACAATTGAGGCGTATTCCAAGTAGACATGATGCTTGGTTTTTGAGGAATGTTTTGCCAAGGCCGAAGTATGAGACCTTTCATTCCTAATATCAGCTCCATGTTCCTTGAGTCTTTTCTGCAAGGAGCGACCTATTTCACCAATATAACTTTTCCTACAAGAACAATTTATTTTATAGACTCCCTTAAGTTGATTTCTATCAATATTATCTTTGACGGACCTCATACCTTGCCTAATAGTTCCAGGTGTTGAGAATTGTGTGATTATGTTTTTCTTCTTTAGGATTTTAGCAATCTTATCAGTTACTCCTTGAATATAAGGTAGAAATTAACTCATCAGTAATTAATCAAAATTAATATTATTTGAACAAGCCAACATTAATCTCATCCTTCTCTCCTCATAACTATTTAAATACCTCATTTAAGCTCTTCTACTATCAACATTGAAAAGGTCCTAATGATGGATCCTAGTTGGGATTTGAAACGTTGATGAAAAATGGTTTTACTATGGATTCTCCCGTAACTAAATCTAAAAATATAAACCATAGATGCCTTAAATCGAGAAATATATTTGTGCCAAGTGGTTCCCCACCCACCAATTTCCTAAGGATTTGAGATTATTCCAATTCTAATAATTTCCTCCATGTAAGTTCCTCATTATTTTTTATAACATTTCTTTATAATTCATTTTTTTTTTAAGTTAAAGTTGACCCATAACCTTTTTGTACATATTAATCAAGTAAATGTGTGTATTAGTAAGACATTCTTAAATTAGTTTAAATTACATTACAATTTAGAAGATGTAAAAATATTTTAGTCTCACACTCAACTCCAAGTAAAATATTTAGATGTTAATGTGAAATAACCAAATTATATTATCAATTTAAAAAAATATATTATATTAAAAGATAGAAAATAAATATATTTCCAATTTTAAGTGTGGAAGATGTATAATTTTGAATAACTTATTAAAAAGATTTCAATACAAAGATATAATATATAAATATATATATATATATATATATATATTATATATATATATTATAATATATATATATATATATATATATTATTATATTGAAAGTGAAAAAATAATAAATTTCTTCACAAGAGATTCCTTAATAAAAACAATAAAAAGGAGAGGTGTGAAATTATTTCGATTCTTAATATAAAATTAATATTTGGCATTTAAAAAATATTAATAATAAATGAATAAAAAATTGGATTATAAATAAAATATTTCAATAATTTTGGCTCTACTATAAAATAAATGTGAATATGGGAAACCCCTTTTAGATTTGAACATTTGAGAGGTGTGAAATTATTTCGATTCTTAATATAAAATTAATATTTGGCATTTAAAAAATATTAATAATAAATGAATAAAAAATTGGATTATAAATAAAATATTTCAATAATTTTGGCTCTACTATAAAATAAATGTGAATATGGGAAACCCCTTTTAGAGTTGAATATTCGACTTCCCTAAAAAAACACATGTCCTTAACCATTAGCTACAATTTAATTATTTCAAAAAATGTAATATACTTTAGATATGTTATTAAATTTATGATTGAAATGTAATAAATAAGTATTATAAAACAATAGTCATATGAAAGTCATTATGCAATATAATCATTAATATGCAATATTGATTAGTTATAGAACAATTGTTACATGATATTTATTTATTGCATTGTGATAATATTTCTTATAATATACCTTAGGTATACTACATAAACCTTCTTCAAATTTAAGAAGATTACTTAAATTTGATGATATTTTTTGAAATCACAAGGAAAAATTAGTCCTTTTGTATATTTTTCAATTAAAAAGTGTTTATTACCAGGGATATTCCTTCTATTAAGATTCTATCCTTAAATTTGAATGGGTTCCTAGATTTTCAAAAGTTTATCCACATAAAATCTGAGGAACCTTAAACTTGATTTGACCATTGGCTTGCCATCTGTCACTATATGTCTAGAAATTCAAGGCATCACCTAATAGACTAGGTCCTTCTTAAAAGATTATGCATTTCTCTAGATTTTAGCTAATTAATTATGCATCTAAAATATGAATAAAAAATTACAAGAGTCATCCTTCCCATTGGATAATAGATGCCCTTTTGTGAAATTCCTCAGGCACAACCTAAAAGACATATATGCATCCTCCTAAAAATAACAATAATAGTAGAAAGTAGAAACAAAGACATGAAGATTATCCATAACAATAGATTTATTGATGCAATGAAATAAACAACTCCATATCCAATGTTTGGACAAAAAGGAAATAATACTGCAGTGAACATGTACTAGAAAGCAACATCAAGAGAAAACAACAATAATAAAAATTGCTAAGGCCCAAAAAGTAGGAGGCCTAGCTCAAAAATGGATCAGGATAAGAGTTAGTAGGTGGCCTGTCCCAAGTGAAGAGGAGAGTCTGAGATGAATTCCTGGAAGTGGATTGGGCCCACGGAGGTAGAACATCCGCTTTTGGACAAAATTTTAGCTTCCTTATTGTGCTCACAGTAGATTTGAGAGAAGGAAATTTGAATGAATGATTGAGATAGAGTTTCGATCTTTTGTTGTGAGGAGAGAAGATTCAGATTCTGGAGTTTACATGGGTTGTTGGCCTAATTGATAATAACTTTAGAGTCCCCAAAGATGGAAATGCTTGTCAATCCAATCCAGGAAGCACAATAGGGAATGCCCCATAGGGCCAAAAGCTCGGCCCTAGTATTCGAACCCTTTCCACCATACCAAAGGAATCTGAAGAGGTGATGAGGTTCGAGATAAATGATCATTCTAAAACCACATGATGCAAAGGAAATGGCTCCATAAAAGAAGCCAACTCGAAAGGAAGACCAAAGATCAAACGAGGAGTGAGAGGGGTGAGGAGAAGGGAAGGGCTCAGGAGAAAATTATTTAAAGAGCACCATGATTGAAGAGTTGGTTTTGTAGATAGAAGACTGGGAGGAATCAAAGATCAATGCATTAGGTGCTCTCTACACTCCCCATAAGAGAAAAAATTGAAGGGTCCTGAGGGATTTATGCACAACAAACCAATGATGGAGGAAGTCAGGGATGTGATCCCAAGTTGGGACAGTTAGGGATTCCAGGAGACTAAGTAATTCAAATATATAATTCTAAAACATAAATATGCAACTAACTTAAATCAAATTGTTCTTTTTTCCCTTTAACATACAAAAAATTGTCCAGAGTTGAAAATCCATCCCACTAGAGTGTGTTAAAGCAAAAGTGAACCATATATTTATTCACCATTTTTTTATAGTTGATCCTATTCCAAATTTATTATAGTTGGTTGTATTTGTATAAAAGGGAAACCCTTATCTCAATTGAGGGTTCTTTGAACTTGCATACATTGATGCTCGGGCCCACTGTTTCTTTCACTCTTTGAATAGATGGATGTTGGAGTTATTATGAGAATTGATTATTGGAATTTTTTACAACGGATAACTTATTCTATACCCGGTAGACTGTGACATTAAATTTCTCCTTTGTCCTGGCTCCATTTAATGTAGAGTTCAAGACATGGAATTTGGAATATTTGTGGGTCCTGTGCTAACACATAAATCGGGGATGGAGCAAGTTAGGTTTGAGAAAGTTATTTTTGGAGTGTTAATAGAGTCGGAACCTTATTACCATGTAAAAACATGGTTTAAGTTTTTATAAAATGAGAATCTCAGTGTATATGATACTGTCCAGATAAAAAAACCCAAAGTATATTATTATATATATATATATATATATATACACACACACACACATGACTTCAAGATGTGATTAAGATGTTTGTAAAAATTTCATGGACAATGACTTTAAAATTTCATTAATACTACTAACTGATTTTAAAAAATTAAAAAATTGGTTAAAAAATTTATATATATTATATATATATATATATATTATATATATTTATTATATATATAATATATAATGTAAATTATTTCGGCGTAAAAATAAAATTATATTGTTTTTTAATTTCTTGAAAGTTAGAGTTAAAAATTAGTTAAATTTGTTATAAATTAAAAATGATAAACTATTATTAAAAGTTAATAATCTAGAGATAAATTAAAAGTAATATAAATTTTAAGAAAATAAAAGATTAATATACGTGTTTGAATTATTATACTATAAAAATAAAAATAAAAATTTATGACATTATTATAATATTATTAAGAGGAGTGAAATGATAATTTGGATGTATAATGATGATGAGTATGATGATTAATGCTAAGGCTTATATAGTCTATCATACCTTAATAGATTAAATAGGGTTCTTTAACATCTTATTTATATGGGCCAAAAGAAGTGGGGGAAGGTTTCTAAATCACCATATTTTTTATGACTTAAAATGTTAAGAAGGTGTCTAAAGGAAAATAGCTGTAGTGGTAGATAGTGGGTTTAATTTCCCCTCCACATGAGTTCTAGTATTTGAAGACATGTTAGAATGTGTGGAAAATTTTGAACAAGTTGAATGCCTGACTAGTAATTCCTATAAGCTTGAGTGGGATTGAATGCAATTATAAGGTGGAAAATCTAAGAGAAAGTGCTTTAATGTGATTATAAGATGAACAATCTAGGAGAAGGTGAATTTTACTATAAGATAGACAATCTAAGAGAATTTTTTTTAATGTGAGTACAAGATTCAACCCTCCCACGGTTGGTGGTAAACTCTTTCATGTGAATATAAGATGGAAAATCTAAGAGATTTTTTTTTTCTATCTTCAACCCTCCTATTATTGGCGACCAAAACTTTTATTCCAAGGTGTTTTGAGAATTTATGAATGTCTACCTAAGTGACACTCTTTCATTCCACGGTGTTTTGAGAATTCACCAATGCCTGATTTCAATATGAAGCTCATTAGAATTGGTTCTAATATTGGAAATGTTCATTTTCATATTAGCACTAGTCAAGGCAGAGAGATAATTTTGGTTTTCCAGATTGGGGTTGATCACCTCCTTATAATATTGCACTTTCCTTTTTTCCCTCCAACTCTTTATTTTTCCACAATTTTTCTTTAAGTCGAGAAGCAATTGTTTTCCCGTTTGGGGTTTATCACCTCCTTATAATATTTCACTTTCCTTTTTCCCCTCCAACTCTTTGTTTTCCCACAATTTATCTTTAAATTTGGAAGAAATATTATTTTAGATATTATCTGAATTCTGTAAGATGATCTCCTCTTTATTCCCCAATGGTCTAGCGAAGATTGGGCATCCTTATGCCACCCTCACTTCAATCAATGGTGGAGGTTTTGGCTAAATATAGAAGGAATTTTAGGAAACCTAGAGGCAATTTTAGGAAACTCATTTTCATCCATATTGTATAACTTCATTTTATATATAAGATACCTAGTGATTAAATAAAATATTGAAACAAAAATAAAAAGAGGAAAATAAATTATTTATAAGGTGAAAGCGTACCTTTTTATTGATCTCTTGTGATACCTTTTCTCTTGGTAATGTTCTTTTAAGATTTTCCAATGATTATGATTTATATGTTTTCATGATACATTTGGTAAAGTATAATTGGTAGTGTTTTTGTGTTTTATTTTTATTTTCATTTAACTAATAATATATTTAAATGAGATTTATTTTATTTCTATTTTTATTTAATTGGTAATGTCTTTATATGATATTTATTAAGATATAATTTAGTGTAATGGTTTTAACAACATTTTAAAGTTAGAGAATTGCATATTCCACAATTCGGAAGAAGGATTAAAATGAATTCAAATATTCTATAACAAGTTCAAAAACGTAAGAGCCAAAACACGTTAATATGTAAGAATTTAATGTTTTCATATGAATTTTTTGGGAAACACTTTTACATTAATGTTTATTGTGATTTATATTTTTGTATAAATATTTATTTTACTGTTGTGGGCTAAGTTATGATGAGGATAATTTGGTTAATATTGATAAATATGTATAGTTACCATTCAGAAATAAAAGTAATTTGAAATTATATGATTTCATGAATATGAGTACCTTTATGTGAATATAAAGGTTTATTGTTACATTTTAGACACAATGAGGTTTATATAGTTAATTAATGGATGATAAAGGAATTTGGAACCTTATTTAGTGCTACAAGGGCAATGAAATATGGATACGACCAATAAATAGTTTTAATGTGTGGGAACATAAAATTTTGGTAATTATTGTATGTATTATTTGTCTTTTATACTTGTCCTCATAATAGAATATTTTGATACAATTAATGAGAGTAACAACTTGGCAATCATGGCCAATATTAACAACTATATTCTAACAATTATTTCCTTATATTAAAATATTATTTATTTAGTCTTATCTAATTGTTATATTATAATGGCTAAATTTTTTCTCTCCATACTTGATGCCAAGATCTGGTTCTTCATCTTGTTTTAGCGATGAACCACACTGGATGGATCGAAACTTGCCATGAAAACTCCGATGATGTGATTTTTATTGAAAGTTTTCTTACTTGTCATGATCATGGCAGAGTTTGAAAATGCAATTCCAATTGATATGAATGATGGGTTCAATTATAAAATGGATTCAAGATGATTTTTGGGCACAACTCCTAATTAATGGTTATTAGATTTTCTTGCTTTGAGGATGTTGCATTTTGAAGATGGGAAGAATGGAGATAAAATCCTAACCATGGACATTAAGAAAAGAACATCAAAGATGAAGTAACATACAATCACATAATATGTTCAATTGATCGACGTAACATGTGGTAGTAAACAAGACACTATTCATACAGGAAAGATGTGGAGATGACCATTAAATTATTGTGGATATTCCATTATAACAATTCATCATAATAGATATGATAAATATTGATTTTTTCACTGTGAATATTAGTTATTTTAGATCCTAGATTCTTTATTTATTGTTTGTATGCTTAAGTATAAATTAGTTGAAATGCAAGCAACATAGGGTGAAAATAAATACACACACTAATCAGAGTAAGCACAATTTTTCCCTTGGGAAACCATTATGGGAGAAACCTAGCTAGAAGGTGAAGTTGCTTTGATCTTTATTCTCTAGTATGGACAAATGTGTAGATACAAAGAAAGAGGTACTCTCTATAAAGTGACCTAAGACCTATGGCTTATAAAGTTGCTACAAAATCTTAAGCCCTTTGTTTTCTCTCTAACGTCCCACTCCCAATTGCTTTGCTCAAATATGGAAGAGAATATAATAAGATGAAATGTAACCCCTACTCCTCCTAACTTCCTAGTATTTAACATAACCCAATAGCCAACTATATGAAAGGTTTTATTCCCTCAACCCTCAACTAGAGTTGCGATTTTGGACCTTCTCGGGTATTTTTTAAATTACACACATGGCTAGCCCCATATGTGTGAGTAACAGGGATTAACGTGACATCGACTTGTAGCATGGTGGTCAGAATGGTAGATAAACTTGCGAGAGGCACAATTGTTTCATACAAAGTTCGAGTAGTAGATGGTCTTGCACAAACGAGAATTTTTTACCCCAGAAAAAAAACGTTTAATGCCTCAAAATGGCTTTGGAAGAATTCATACCCAAATTAGGACCCATTGATAAAAAAGAATATACAAGTTGAATAATAATTCAATCTGAAACAAGATAAATTATAAATGGGAAATAGTATCACAATTCCCTAAATTACATATGAATGAAGTCAAAATTGGAAGAAAGTTACCCCTTAAAGAATACAAACCTATGAGAAGATAGAAAAATAGGTATAAAGAAATGGGGAATTTAAGAAATGAATGATGATAACCTATTGCAGTGCTCATAACCATGACCAATCTAGAATGATGAGATAAACATAAAAGAGTAATATATAGATACATAAAGTTAAATATGTGGAAGTTTCTCAAACAAGTGTAAGAAATCAACTAAAACATGATGGAGGCTTTTCTAATTAGGGAATAGTAAAGATGAAATAACTTAGCACTCTACTGTTATATTGTAAATAAGCATGTGGCAAGTGGTTGTGGAATCACATATGTGTGGAAATGACTTCATATGCGGTAAAAGAAAGAAACTATGTAGACTAATGAGAAAACACCTAGCATGAAGTGTATGAAGGAATTTTGTGAGAAATTCTATATGAGAGCTTGAGAAGGATTATGCATAATTGAAAAAACTTGTGAGAATCAAGTAAGGGCACTTGCACAAGAATGATGACTCTAGAAGTGGAAATGGGGCTATCATGAGGAACACATGCCCACAAGAATGTGTGCTTGTTCTTAGGAATTTAGATATCTTCCTAGTTGTCCAGGCTTTGTAAGGCCCAAGGTACCAACTAGGACCCCAATGAGGTTACCTGCTTAGCATGGCTCAAAAGTGTGTGTGCATTATTAGGAAATATAATTATGCAATTTGAAAACCTTATTTTTATGCACAGTGAAAACCCTTGCTTTGTGAAATTTTAAAACTATAGCAATGTGGAATGTGGAAACTCCAACATACGGAGTTCAAATTTGAGTGCATGATTAGAAAATGTTAGTAAACACACCATATTGACCATGCATCACAAGTTGGTGATGTATGCCAATGTATATTGAAGTGAAATTTGAAGACCTTAGTTTTGTGAAATTTGAAGACCTTAGTTTTGTGAAATTTGAAAACATTGCTTTTGTGGAATTTGAAAACCCTTGTATTGTGGAATTTGATGGAATGGAATCATATGGATGTAATTGTTGTTTATACCATTATGACTAATTTATTCCCAAAACTCTATTTCTCTATTTCCATTTACACATTTTCTACTCTTTCTCTC
>APFE031036836.1:0-11212 GCA_000404065.3 Pinus taeda | reverse complement strand
CATATGAGGTTAATTTTGATGGAAATCACTATAGCATTTGCCATATTAAAATAGTCTCTTGATGAAAAGAATTAACACAGGATTTGAAGCAACAATTTCAAAAAAATATTGGGAACTAATTTATATCCAAGGACCTGTAGAAATTTAAAATATAATTAAAAATGTTACAGTTTCAAAAAAATCTTGCCAACTAATTTATATTCAAACACCTGTAGAAATTTAAAATATAATTAAAAATGTTTTTATACTTCACTGTGGGTAAATGTTTTTATTATAAAAAAATTGCTTTCAAGAATTGAATAGAGAAAGTCCTTCCACATATGAATATGATGTGAATCGAATAATTTTCGATAGATTGTGAATAGTTTACACATTTGTATTAGGTTTGAGAATTCATCAATGTCCTACTTGTATTCAACGTTAGCTTTTGTTTTTAGAATTATAGTAGTCAACGAGTCTAATTGGAAACTTATTGGGAAACCCACATATTAGCTTTTGTTTTTAGAATTATAGTAGTCAATGAGTCTAATTGGAAACTTATTGGGAAACCAACATTTATGGATTAAGTATGATATGGGCATACACAATTCACTTAATCTCAAACAACAACTTCAAAATCAGAAATTCTATAGCACTTGATTGATAATTAATAAAATGATAAAAATCACATGTAAATGCATTCATAGTACATCTTTTCCTAACAAGAGAATTTGCTAGACTTGCACATCATGAAAGATTTATATTTGAAATTGAATCGAGCAACTTAATTTGGTACTCTGTTGGAATTAGTTGAATCGACCTTGAGAATATTGTCTCTGTATGGCTACATCGTCCTCATGAAAGTGATCTTCTTCTAGGATATGGTAATCTATATGGCTACATCGTCCTCACTAAAGTGATCTTCTTCCAAGATATGGTAATCCCTTACAGGGTCCGACATCCAAAACCTCTTTTAATAACCATATCAATGACTTGTTTTGGTTCTGCTCGAATTAATTCTCTACTTTCTGCTTTCAACACTACTGCTGTGTATCCTATACTGCAAAGAAACATCAGTTAAAAGGAAATGGAATCAAGTAAATTAGTTTTTTATTCCCAATATTAATTTTAAAAGTCTTGAAATCATAATATGGTATTGGAGGGGATTTTAGTGAGGTTGTGAAGGAGGCTTACATAGCTTGAATACTTAAATTTGATCCCAAATCATATCCATGGCCCTCAACTAGAGAAAGAGCACCCGTAGCCATAACCTTCAAATGGAGAAGAGATCTTGCCATGAGGAGTCTCTTGCTTATGTCCATTATTGAGCTGCTTTGGATGTTGTTGTAGTGGGAGACGTTGCCCACCCCAGTGCACAAGAAGTTCAAAATGAAGTAGAGTGTTAGAGATAATGGAGAATATCTTAGAATAGTGAATTGGTTCACGGTACCTCAGGATAGGAATTAGTTTCTATTTCTTAGGGTATGGTTATAACCTCCCTAAAACCATGTGTGCTATTTAATGTGTGATGTACATGGACAATGTAGAGCGTTCTGCAGAGCCAAAATCTCCTAGTTCAGACTCTCTGTCATAGAGATGACCAATGGATGTTTTTTATTAGTACAAAAATTGTTTTTTAACATGGTATCAGAGCGACAGGGCTGAGAAACTTGTTCACTGAGTGAAGGATTTACGTGACGCGATTGAGGTGAAATAATCACATGGTTTGGGGGAAAAATCACGCCGATCCCACTGTGAGAATTACCACATTTTATTTTTGGACGATCGTCGCGAATTTGTCTTGGATAATCACGCCAACTGTCGTGAATCTGTGTTGGCTAATTGCGTCGACCGTGCAAACGAAAAAGGGGGTTGCGTCTTGGTGGTCGCTGTCGAGAGAAGGCTGCGTGGAGGCCGAGGTCTGCTGAGAGAAGGCTGCAACGACCCTATATGTGGTTCCTCACAACACTGTTGTGGAGAGCATGAATTCTGGTGGAGACTTGTGTGGAGGCCGCGTGGAGAGGGTGCATAGACTGCAAGAGATCAGCCAGAGAAGGAATCCACGAGTAGAAATCGAACTTGCAGAGATCAACGATTTCTGTCTTTGACATAGATCTGGGGTAGATCTAACATATATATATATATATATTTTACCTGTCAATTTTTTTTAATCGCCAAGATGAATAATCAAATGATTGAAGCATACTTGAATGAGCATAACAAGCTCGATGGATCCAATTATGCGAATTGGAAATTCAAGATGCAAACTCTATTAGAAGTGCAGAGTGCTTGGACGATTGCAAATGGGGATGAGGAGAAGCTAGCAGTTGGATCATCATCGATCCCAGATTAGGAGAAGCGAGAAGGTAAAGCAGGGATGCTGCTGAAGATGTTAGTGAAAGATTGCATCATACCACATATCAGAGTATGTAAATTAGCAAGCGAAATTTGGGGAGTGCTGAAGAATTTGTATGAGATCAGGAATACAAATCATCTTCTGTTCCTGGAGAGCAAGATATTATCCCTGAAGATGGAGGAAAATGAAACAATTGCTTCCTTCATAGCAAGGATCAAAGATCTGAAGAACAAATTGGCAAACATTGGTGAAACAGTTGCAGATACAGATCTAGTAACCATTACCATGAATGGTGTGACCGATGACTACCAAATGTTTATCACTGCGATAAATGCGAGAGAGAAAATCCCAAAGTTTGAAGAACTGGTAGGTATATTAATCCAAGAAGAAGAAAGAATATCAACTCTGAAGCCCTAGAGTGCAGATATTGCATTGATGGCAAAGAAGAAATTATTCAAAGGAAAAGGAAATCCGCAATAGCAAAATGGAAGAAACTCACAGAAAAGACCAAATGAGACTTAGGGTATGCATCCGAATAGAAAAAACTTTGAAATTAAATGTTTTTATTGTGGAAAGCTTGGTCATATCGCTAAGGAGTGCAGGAAGAAGAAATATCATGAACAATAGCAGAAGTAAAAACAACATGCAGGTCATCTCACAAATGACAATCATGTGCAGAACTTCAGATTATTTATGGTAGACTTTAATGAGAATGTTGATGCAGACATCCGGTATGTAGATTTGGGAGCATCCACACATATGACGGGAAATAGACAAAGGTTCAAAGATTTTAAAGAAATCAATGATGGAGCACAAATCTACCTAGGTGATGATAGAAGTCATCAGATCAAAGGGTGTGGAAAAATTTCTTTCATTTTATCTAATGGTATTGTAAGACAAATTCATAATGTCATGCATGTGCCCGATGTAACAAAGAACTTGATTTCTGTATCTATGATTACAGATCAAGATGTTAAAGTTGAATTTTTTAAATCTAATTATTATATTAAAGATCTGTTAGATGGCATGATGACTATTGCCACAGGAATTCGAACATGATGTCTGTACAAATTGGATGTAATACCAGCACCAGTTTGAGCTTTGACAACAACGAGTTTGACTACAAAAGAACTGTGGCATTAGAGATTTGGTCATATCAACTATAATGATTTGTTGTTACTTCAGGAAAAGGAAATGGTAAGAGATCTTCCTATGTTAAAGCAAGTGCATAATGATTGTGATGCATGTACATTAGGAATGATGCATAGAGAGGAATTCCCTGTTCGAGTAGAGAAGAAACAGAGAGACATACTTGAGTTAGTGCACACAAATATTTGTGGACCCATGCAAACAAATTCATTAGGAGGTGCATTGTATTTTTCACTATTCATTAATGTCTGAACAGAATTTTATTGGGTATATTTTTTGAGTAAGAAAAGTCACACATTTGAGTGCTTTAAGCAGTTCAGAAACATGATTGAAAAGCAAATAGGGAAGCATATAAAAATTCTTCACTCTGATCAAGGGGGAGAATACAGGAAGGATGAACTTATCAAGTATTGTAAAGACCATGGGATATTACAACAATTCACAGTACCCCATACTCATCTGCATAATGGAGTAACAAAAAGAAAGAACAAAACATTGGTGGAATGTGCTAGGAGTATGTTGAAAGGTACGTATCTTTTGAATGGTTTTTGGGCTGAAGCATTGAATACTGCAGTTTATTTGAAAAATAGGGTTCTTACAAAGAATCTTGAGTTTAAAACTCCCTATGAAGAATTATATGGATTTAAACCTGCAGTAAAAAATTTAAGGGTGTTTGGGTCTAAAGCATTTTCCCATATTCCAAAGGAAGACAGAAGAAAACTAGATTCAAAATCCATCAGGTGTACCTTTATAGCGTATTGTTCACAATATAAAGTTTATAGATTATTTAATCTCTCTACTCACAACATTTTTGTTAGTAGAGATGCCATATTCCATGAGCAGGATCATGAAGAATCTCATAAGCGCAATGAGGAACGGGGTATTTCGTTTTTGGTGGAAGAAAGCGAAGAAACAGGAAACAACCAAGATCAGCAAACAAAGGCAAAAGAAGAGAATTCAGATGCGACAATCAAACTAAATCCATCAAAGAAAACTCAGAATGGTTTAGAAGCTTCACCAATGCTTAGAAGATCAAGTAGGAAAACTCAATTTCCTGCTAGATATAGGGAAAATGCTTTCATAACTAGTAAGATGAATGTAGTTGAACCTTCTAGTTATAAGGAAGCAAATGAATGTAGGGAATGGAAAATAGCTATGGAACAGGAATATGAATCTATAATCAGAAACAAAACTTGGGAGTTGGTTGAAATTCCTAAAGGGAAACAAACCATAGGTTGTAAATGGTTGTATAAACCAAAGATTAATGCAGATGGAACCATAGATAAATTAAACACTAGATTGGTAGCAAAGGGGTATTCACAAAAAGAAGGCATTGACTATGAAGAAACCTTTGCCCCTGTAGCTAAACTATATACCATCAGAATGTTTATTTCTTTAGCTACTAAGAAACATTGGATAATTCACCAACTAGATGTAAAGTCTGCAATTTTAAATGGAGATTTGAAAGAGGAATTTTATTCAGAGCAACCTGAGGGGTTTGTCCAAAAAGGGAAAGAACATTTAGTCTATAGATTAAATAAATCTCTATATGGACTAACGAAAGCACCTAGGTCCTGGTATGAAAAGATTGATTCATTTTTTCTGCAAATTGGCTACAAAAGAAGTAAAAACGACCCTAATCTGATACCATGAAAGATGAACAGGGGCACATAGAGTTGATTTCTTTGTGTGTAGATGATTCAATTATTACAGGTGATGCTATTTCTCTAATCAAATAAATCAAGAAAAAAATGTCACGTGTTTGAAATGAAAGACCTTGGTGAATTAAGATATTGTTTGGGTCTTGAGATCTGGAGAGATTTAGGACAAAATTTTCCATCCCAAGGTAAGTATGTCAAAGGTCTACAAGAAATATTCAGAATGAATCAGTGTAAGGTTGCAATAGTACCATTACAATGGAACATTAAATTTTAGAGTGAGGTATGGCTCTAAAGAGGCATATGCGACATTTTATACACAGCTGGTTGGGAGCCTCATCTACCTGACCACTACTAGACTAGATATGGCTTATGCAGTCAGTGTGCTAAGTCAATACATGTCCAAGCTACTTGAGAGTCATTGGAATGCAGCAAAATGTGTTTTGATGTATCTAGAAGGTACTATAGACTATGGTATTATTTATATTGATTCCTCTGATGTTAGATTGACAGGATTTATAGATTCAGACTAGGATGGAAATGTAGACAACCATAGATCCATAATAGGCTATGCATTCAACATTTGATCTGGGGTGATTACATGGAGCAACAAAAAACATAACACAGTTTCCTTGTCTTCAGTGGAAGCAGAGTATCAAGCTATGTGTGCAACATCATGTGAGGTAGTTTGGTTGTGGAGACTTCTCTAGGATGTTGGGGAAGAATAGAAAGATGCAACAACAATCAAATGTGACAATCATAGTTCAATCAAACTTGCTAATAATTCGGTGTTTCACAATAACACTAAACACATTGATACACAATTCCACTTTGTGAGGGAAAAAGTGTAATCAAAGAAATCCATCTTCTATATTGTAATACATGTGATAATGTTGTAGATATTTTCACTAAGCCTCTTGGCAAAATTAAGTTTGAAATGCTTAGGGAGATGTTGGGCATATTTGTGAACCCCTTCTCAATTAAGGGGTGTGTTAGAGATAATGGAGAATATCTTAGAATAGTGAATTGGTTCACGGTAAGTAAGGATAGGAATTAGCTTCTATTTCTTAGGGTATGGTTCTAACATCCCTAAAACCGAATTTGTTATTTAATGTGTGATGTACATGGACAATGTAGAGCGTTCTGCAGAGCCAGACTCTCCTGGTTCAGACTCTCTATCGTAGAGTTGACCAGTGGATTTTTTTAATTAATACAAACATCGCTTTTTAATAGAGAGCCATCTATTCCCCTATTCAACAATCTGTTGCAAAAAATCCACGAACTATTTTTCAATTTGAAATCAAGCAGGAAAGCATTTCAATTTTGAAATCCTTATTTGTTGCAGAAATTCAACGAGCAATTTTTCAATTTGAAATCAAGGGAGAAAGTATTTGAATTTTGAAATCCTTTGGTGCTGAGGTAGCATTGAAGGCATTTAAGTTCATGCCTTATCCACCACTTGTATTAGCTTATGGGTGTAGACTCTCAGAGGTGCTGTAAATATTGAAAGTATTAATGGAATTGTCAACTGACGAAATTGGCAACTGAGACTGATAGGCCCACTAGCCACATCAACGAGCTTGAGAAATCTGCAATCGAGATAAGGTCGGGGCTACGGGACTTGGGGTTGTCTTCTAGCTCTTTTCCAACATTATTGAAAAGTAAGCAAAGAGCCTCCATATTTTCCTCAGAGGGACGAGTCTTTGAATCATGAACGAACAAGCGTTGAACGCAATGATGAAATATTTTTTCAGGTGCCTTTTTTAGCTTGTAAATCTCCCCAATAAACCTAATATTTCCTAGAGTTCGAAGCTTTTCCATCCTCTCCTTGTCACGCTGTTCGGATTGTTGATTTGGGTCTGTCATTTCTCTGATTTCACCTCGCACTTTTCAACACCTTCAAATGTTGCTTGACCACTGTTCAAAAGAATCTGGCTGAACGCTATTGGCTTCCCATCTGGTCCTTCAAATGGAAATTCAGGGAGTTATGTACTTAGATACTGGCACAACTCAGCATACATGGGGCAGCAAAATGTTGGTTCTAACGCCGCCCTCTTCAAAATAAGAGATGTGAGACCTTGTTGTTAATCTAACAGTGCACAGCTAAATAAATGACAAACAACAACATATAAAATTATACAAAAAAGACACAGTGATTTAACGTGGTTCACCCAACCAATCTAGGCTACGTCCACCAAACATAGGCATCGGCAATCTTTATTATCAAATAGGAGATTACAAAATAATAAATTTCCTCACAAACTCTGACTCACCAATATATGTACGGGCATGTATTTTATAGCCAAGAGAATCTAACTGACTCATAAATCCTCTCACAACAAATATAGGATACATTAAATCTTTCCCAACTACCTGGAGCTAATATAGCAACAAATCCTATTGTTGTCACACATTAGATATTTTTGCCTACTTTGTGAAACAAAAAATCTCAACAATCTCCACCTTGACAACAATTAGCCTGATACCCTGTTTGCTTATTATTTTATCTTTTCTGCAAGCCAAGAGAAGCCAAACACCAATGTAGCTTCTCTAACAAAACTGGTTTCGTGAACATGTCTGCACAATTCTCCTTTGTATGCACTTTTTCAAGAGAGACTCCCCTTTCAGTGATAACCTGTCTTACAAAATAGTACTTGATCGGTATATGCTTTGATTTACTATGATAGGCCGGATTCTTAGCCAAATGTATTGCACTTTGACTGTCATAAAATAACTTGACGTTGTCCTGCAACATACCAAATTCACCAAACAAACCTTTCAACCAAATCGCTTCTTTGCAAGCATGAGAAGCAGCAATGTATTCTGCCTTAGTAGTGGATAAAGCAACAATGTTCTGTAGCTTTGACATCCAGCGAATAGATCCACCTACAAGAGTAAAGACATACCCTGAAGTTGACCTTCTCTTATCCAAATCACCTACAAAATCAGAATCAACATACCCGCAAACAAATTCACTACTCTTATTGTAAGTGATACAATAACTACTTGTGCCTCTCAAATACCAAAGCACCCATTTCACTGCTGACCAGTGTTCTTTACCCGGATTTGCCATATACATGCTGACAACCCCAACTGCATGTGAAATATCTGGTCGAGTACAAACCATCGCATACATTAAACACCCTCCTACATTGGCATATAGAATTCGAAACATATAATCCTTTTCTTCATCTGTATTAGGACATAAACTCGAAGAAAGCTTGAAATGGGAAGCGAAAGGGACTGACACAGGCTTCACAGTGTTCATACCAAATCTCAAAAGTATTTTCTCAATATACTTCTGTTGTGATAGCCATAGTTTACCATTGCTCCTGTCTCTGAAAATCTCCAAGCCCAAAATCTGTCTTGCTGCTCCTAGATCTTTCATATCAAATGTCCTTGCCATCTGAGCCTTCAACCTGTTGATTTCTTCTATTCTTTTGCTTGCTAAAAGCATATCGTCAACATGCAATACTAAGATAATGAATATGCCATTTTTAAATTGCTTAAAATAAACACAATGATCATATTCACTTCTAACATATTTCTGACTCAACATGAAAGAATCAAACTTCTTATAGCACTGCCGAGGCGATTGCTTCAAGCCATATAATGACTTCTTGAGCCTGCAGACAAATTTCTCGTTGCGATGCTGAAAAAACCCTTCCGGTTGTTCCATATAAATTTCCTCATCTAAGTCTCCATGTAGAAATGCAATCTTAACATCTAATTGCTGCAACTCTAAATCAAGCAAAGCCACTAATGCTAATACAATTCTAATTGAAACAATTTTAACCACTGGTGAAAAAATCTCATGAAAGTCAATGCTGGCTTTCTGAGAAAACCCTTTTGCAACCAACCTCACTTTGTACCTGTCTCCCGTATCATTCACACCCCGTTTCAGCTTGAAAACCCATTTACACACCACAGTTTTCCTGTCTTTCAGAAGCTCAACCAGATCCCATGTGCCATTCTTACCTAAGGCCATCATTTCGTCCTTCATGGCTACTTTCCACTTGTCACTTTTCGAACCTTCTATTGCTTCCTGATAACACAGGTTCATCGTCATTAGCAGTAAATGCAACTGAATTAACATAATCATCATACCTTCTCGGTGGTCGTTTGATTCTTGTCGACCTCCTTAAGGATGTTTCTGGCGCTTCCTCGATTGGCTGACTACCATCTGTAGGATCTTCTTGATGATCAGTATCTAAGACCTGTTCATGATCTATACCTGAACCCTGTTCATGTTCTGATTCTGAAACCTGTTCATGACTAGTATCTGAACTATGGTCATCATGACTATCATTAGAAATGCTATCAAATTGAATGTGCTGAAAGTCAGATACATCATCCTGTTTCAATCTACTATCTACATCTAACTGTACAAGAGAGAATTCATTAAACTTTACATCTCTGTTGATGATGATTTTGCAGGTAGTAGGATCCCACAATCTATATCCCTTTGTTCCAACACCATACCCAACAAATATATACCTTTTATACTTTGGATCTAATTTAGTTCGCTGATGTTTAGGCACTAGAGCATATGCATCACAACCAAACACTCTGAGTTTAGAATAGTCACAAGGGTGTCCTTTCCATACCTCTTGTGGAATCTTGCAGTCTATGGCCATTGATGGAGATCAATTTATTACGTAACAAGATGTTGCCACCGCTTCTGTCCACAACTCCTTTTGCAACCCGACGTTACTCAGCATACTCCTTGCTCTCTCTAGAAGAGTCCTGTTCACGCGTTCAGCAACTCCATTTTGCTGAGGAGTATAAACCGTGGTATTATGCCTCTCGATCCCTGCATCCTTGTAATAGTTGTTAAACTCCTTGGAAGTAAACTCACCACCATTGTTATTTCTTAAACATTTTATTGTTCTACCAGTGCTGTTTCTACCAATGCTCTAAACTGCTTGAAAATTGAAAAAAGATCAGACTTTCTTTTCAACATGTAGACCCAAACCTTCCTAGAAAAGTCATCAATGAATGATACAAAATAAGACGAACCACCATATGAAGTTGTAGGGGCTGACCCCAGACATCTGAATGGATATAGTCGAGTATTCCTTTACTAATATGTTTGCCTATTTTAAACTTTTGTTTACTTTGTTTTCCAAATAGACAATGCTTACAGAAATCTAATTTTCCAGACTTTAAATTTGGAAGTAACTTGCGATCAACCAAAATTTTTAACACTCTTTCACTCATATGCCCCAATCTTTGATGCCATAAGTGAATGGAACTATTGTCATGTTCACACACCGTAGACACATAATTTGACCCCGTACCTCCTTCTAACTGAAATAGATTTCCTACCTTCTTAGCTTTCATAACTAGTAAAATACCTTTGTAAATTTTCATTACTCCACCTTGAGTCATAGTTTTATATCCATTTGAATCAAGTGCTCCTAATGAAATCAATTTTTTTCTTAAATCTACTACATGCCTCACATCAGTTAACATTTTAGTTGTCCCATCAAACATTTGCAGTTGTATACTCCCAATCCCCACAATATTACATGTTACATCATTACCCATGTACACAACTCCATCATCAATTGATTTATGTCTTAAACCATTCTTTATGAATACACATGTGGTTTGATGCACCAGAATCTAACAACCAATGTTCATCATGATTTGACACATTAACTGATAATACTTCATCACTCATACCTGAACCAGATATCGAACCTGTATCTGTCGTATTTTCCTCCTTCTTCTCTTTCGAAGAATCTGCTTTAGAAGTTTGCTGTTGTCGCTTCCAGCAGTCCTTCTTTAAATGCCCCGATTTGCCACAAAACCAACACTTTACCTTACTCTTCTTCCCTTTCGACTTTGAACGTGAGTTGCTCGGCCTACTGGAGCGTCTTTCTTTCGAACGACCTCTAACCGTCATAGCTTCTGATGTAGAGGTTTCTGAATGCAACCTTCTCCTTGTTTCTTCCGATAATAAAGATGCAACTACATCATCAAACTCAATAGTTTCTGATGAACTAAGACTTATAGAAGTAACAAAATGATCCCATGACTCGGGCAATGAGCACAATAAAGTAAT
>APFE031036831.1:0-24484 GCA_000404065.3 Pinus taeda | reverse complement strand
ATTACAGGTTTTTCCCATGGAATGGTCTCACCCCGGGTGAGACCATTTTGGAGGACTGCTCGGAATTTTGAAAACTTGGCATTTTTGGAAAGGGCATGCAAAGAGAAAAATTACCAATACTTCGGAGAAGCCTGATTTTGAGATTTGAGCCTCCAAAAGCTCAAAATACATCAAAAAAAATGACTTTCTGCCCACTTTTTGAGTTGCAGAAAGTGACCTTGGGAGAAATGGTTTTTGAGGGGGCAAAACAACTCCAAATTCATAAATTCCACTTGGGATGGAAAGTAGACAGACCACGCTTTCCAATGAGCCATCTTGCACCTGATTTGGACTAGTGGAACCCACTCAAAAGTTGCTTCAAAGCAAAGGTGCGCGGACGTGAGAGCCAGGGGGCGCGGATGTGAGAGCTAACTTTGCCAAAATTGACTTTTTTTGTCAAAAAACACTGTTTTGACTATGGTTGATTATTTTTACTTGTAGATGATGGATAAATGTAATATTTTCATGGCACTTTGATATATTTTACCTCTCTTTACTCTTCTAGAAGCTTCTTTTATGTAAAAAGTGAATAATTAATGCATGAATCAGTTAGCTAAGTACTAGAGGCAAGTTGTTGAGCTGCCTATTATCTAGTTCTTAGTTTGGAATTAGTTCAAACTGCTCCTAGAAGGATGAGCTCGACCCCTAGAGGCAAGGGAAGAGGTTAGCTTGCCTATATTATGTGTTTTCTTAGTCATTTTGAGAGTTGGAAGGTTGGACTCTTGAGGGAGAAAGTTTTCATTGTATATTGTACATCTATCTTTGCAATTTAAAGAGGAAGAAGGCCAGGGTTTTGCAAACATCCTTGTGGATTCTTGTGGATTGTAGTGTTGATGGTGTGTTCTCTACATGTTCTTGTAAGTTTGTTTATGTATTCCACATCTCTTTTTGCTTCTATTTTGGACAGATGAAGTGATTAAGTTTGAAATCATGCTTTGACATGCTCAGCTTTTTAGTTTGTTCAAAATTTATGTTTTCTACTGTCTAGAGAGGATTCAAATGGTTGTTTGCCCTCTTTACCCCCTTCTCTATCATCCCTGATCATCCATTTCAGATTAAGGCATCAGCGCTCACTCCTACCTTGCCCCAAAGATCCCCCTGCAAAAACTGTGCTCAATCCCCGCACCCTGAATTGCACTCCCTCCAATTGCCACCAAAAAACCAAAAATATTTAAATCAATCCCCCTTATCAATTTACTAGCCTAATATCTTTGATCCTAATTGGTCAGCTTATCATATTGAAAGATCTATCGTTTTGACCCGAGAGAGCCTTCTCATCCCCCGTAGGGCTAGCTACGAGGTGAAATGGTTTGATGTAGCCTTGAGAGTTTGTCTATCTCAGCCTAGGTGAATTCCAAGCGCTAACAGAAAATATGGAAAAAAAAACTAATATGGGTTTATCTACCCATTCATCAGAATACTAGCCTAATAAATATGAAAACTATCGAACAGGGAGGGTATTTCTTGGGTAACTATGTATCCTCATGAAGAAAATTTAGCTTTTGGTATAGTTCATTTAGGGCCTCTATTGAGAAAGGATTGGAGACACTATTTCGAGGAATGTGCATCACTTGTTGGATGGACTGAGGGGTAGCTATAAGAAAAGCCTCACTGATGGGGGCTATTATGGCTATTTGATTAGGTATGTAGTTGACTCTACATTTGAGAATAAATTTAGGAAAATAATGTGTTTGGGGAAACATGTAAAGGGATAAATTTGATTCCTAGAGGAAGGTTTCATCACTTTGGTCAAGGTGAATATCTTTGAGCCGATTATGCAACTCAAAAAAATCAAATTCACACTTTCTTTATGAGATCTTATAATCTTTGTCAACAAGGGGAATGTGATCCAAGTCAATGGATGAAGGGATCATCGGGTTTTTCAGCACTAGTGTCAGTCTTACTATTAGGATCCATATTAAGAAATTTCAGGAATAGAAAGATAAAATAGTGGACAAAATTGATCGGCAAAAACTGAAAAGGAGAAGGTTGATGGTGATGGTGAAGACGATATTGCATATGGTAGTCCTCTATTCATATTCATTCGAATTGGTTTGTTAGTTGTGAATTTTTATGCTTGCAGAGTTCATAGATATTAAGGGGAACAATGTGGTAAATTACAATGTTCTTATAGTTGGGAATGCATCCATTGTAAGCAAGGGCACATTACAGGAATTAATAGTAGTTTAGGAGTAGGAAATAAATATCTTAATAGATAGGGGATAGGGGGATGGGTTTTGCAAAGGGAGTGGTAGAATGGGTGTGGGGAACGTTGGTGGGAAGGAATGGTGGTTAGGAAGTTTTTTAGAGGGGGCTTGAGCGGTATGTGGTATGGTTGGTGGGATGCGAAGAAATTGGAGGGCGACACATAGCTGTGGGGTCAGACGAGGAATCAACCTTTTTAAACCCACCCTCCATTGATAAATATTGACAAGGGGGGGATGGAGGTGGGTGGGGTGGCAGGCCTACAACATCGTTGATCCCGTTGCAAATGATGATCCATGCCCTGATCATTGTGGAGGTTAACACTCCATGACAAGAAAATTTTTTTCTTATGATTTTATAACATGAGCTCCAAAATTTGGATAAAATGTATTTTAAACCAAACCTAAGATGGTCCAAAACATGAATTTTGTTTATTCCAATCTCTTTCCTTTCCATTTTCCCCTAGAGTGAGGTTAACTTTGACTGACGAAGGTTGCATTTAGAGGTGCAAACCCTTGTTTTATTCATTTAAAAGGGAAAATTATCTAATCTAGCTGCAACCTAACCATTCTAATTCATTGATCCAGATTAAATTTTTAGATCAATTTATTCACCTAATCTACCTAACTATTTTTAGACAAGTTCTAACTATTTGGAAAAATCATTTTCTCTAGTATAACATCAGAAATTGAAGTTTGTTTAAACATTATTAGACTGTACGTTTAAAACAAGGAATGATGATTGTGGCATTTCTAATCAAGCTGCACACAACATCGTAAATTTGTTACCAAAACAAACTATTTCATTTTAGTGGCATTTGAATTTCCATCACTTTCACACATTATTTTTTTATGGGGTTATTTTATCATTCCTTTTTTTATTCTATTTTTTCTTTCCTTTTATTTTTCATATACCCTCTTTTAATTTATATCTATATCTATATATATATGAAATCATTTGTAATATGAAATATTATTTACAATTGAATATACTAAAAGAAATATTCAATCATCATTTGATCCTATGAAGCATAGGACCCTAAAATGTAGCAAGATAAACAACACAACAAAGTTGCAGTCTCAGTCATCAACAATCACAATTAGAAATAGGGCCAACAATTCCACTAGTTTGAAGATTTCTAAGTTTCTGTACTATTTTTGTGATTAGTTGTTAGATATTTTTAGATTCTATCTTGTAGATATTTTGTAATAATTTCTATAGGTACTTCATTATCTGAATTATGAAGTGTTGGGATTAGTTTTGAAGAAAGGAATTATGTTGTAAAGAAGCTCACAAAGATATCATTGGTCATATTTTAGTAATACATCACAAGCATCACATCATTATTGTGTCAATTTGATTTGTGAAGTACATCTTTCTCTATTAAATGATTTCATTACTTTTCATATATGTTTATGAAATCTAAATTATTCTGAGAAGAGTATCAACAAACATTGTTTAAAGGTACACTCAGTACCTGGCTTATGAATAATTCTATGTTTTCTACTGAATATTGAAAACATAATTCTTAATTACTTTATTTAATAATTGAATCTCTAAATATTTTCCTCTCTTTCACACCATAGATCTTTAACGATCCAGTGAACTTGCCTTACCTACCCTATAAGTTTAGCCTAGAAACTTTACATTTTATTAATCTAATCCTATGACCGTATTTACCAATGGCATAATTCCACTATCTCAACCAACAAAAAACAAAAAACCTAAACCTCAACATGATAACTAGCATAATATCATCAGTAAAATAAAACTAAATCATAAAGAGTGATTCGTCTCAGAAACTAGAAGGGACAGATTCCTAGTTTCCAAAGAGGTTCTAAGGTTACCTCACTAATTTACTTTGCAATGTCAAAAATTACGGAGCGATAACATCCTAGCTACTATACTAGGGACAAGCATATCTTCATTTGAAATTGCATTTCCCTCGTTCAAAAACTTTATTTCAACAACATTTAAGATTTATTTTTAGAAATACATGTTTTGAGGTTGTAAAATTTGTACATATTTGAAATTCCTTTTTTAATACTATATAGATCTAGCTACTAAAATAATTCATACTAGAGCTCATCTAGATATGAATCCTCCCAATATCTTAGATAAGCCTAAGAAATTGATAAGAACAAAGGCTTGTCTTAAGGTTAAGGGAGTAATAGTCCTCTAAATAGAGCTAATTATTTTCCACAGAGTTTCGTTACCATAGAAAATATTCAATTTAATCTACCCTTTGAACTCATCTTGTTTAGAAGTAAGCATGAAAGCCATGCAACTAAAACTATCATTGATGAGTTGATGTTAAGACCATACGTATCTGAAAATCAATCTATAGACCACGATTTTCACAAACAAGCTCTCGAGCAGTTTGAAAAATTATAAGACATAGAGATAGACCTTGACCAAGCTATCCACAAAGCCTACATCCAGAAAGTAGTTGAACTTTCATCCATATCATTCTTTTTTTCTTCTCCCATCACAAAATATTTACATCATGTTTCCACTAGTTCCACCTCCTAAACAATTTCCACTACCCCCCATCAACATCACAAAGTGTAATACAAATTGTCTTAATCTATTCCAAATGTACACCTCACACAGGATCATCAATTGTTCATCCCCATATACTAGTCATGGCAGCTTGATATGCTCCCCTAGTTTTACCTACCCAATTGCATAACATGCCTCAAGGATATCAAAGTAGGATTCATCAATTTGATGGCACTCATTCCATCACTACACAATAACACGTAGATAAAATGAATGACTACTTTTACCTTTAGGAGGTTGATCAAGATGTGAAGATGAATCTTTTTTTTGAAAGCCTTAATGGAGAGGTAAGAAGATGATTTAAATATTTACCGGAATCTACCATTAATGATCTTGCTACCTTTCATCGGTCTTTCCTTAACATATGTAAAATTAAAAATAATCCCCTCCAGGTTTTAAATGAATATAAAAATCTAAAAACAGGGTCTAAAGAGATTGTTGAAGAATATTGTGATAGGTTTAATCGAGTTTATAATGCCATTCCATATTCTATAAATTCCCCACTAGGGTTATCCCTTATTCATTTCCAAGAAGGATTTGATGTTGACATGGCCTACCAAATAAGAGAAAGAGACCCTACCACACTTGTAGAATTGCAAAGTAACATTGTCAAAGTAAAGGCTAATTTAGTCAAAAAAATGCAAAGGAACCTTCCTCCTCTTCATCAGACTTAAAAATAGACAACCTATTCAAAACCATGGAAAGAATGATGGAGAGGATGACAGTGGTTGATAGAACCCCTCCTAAGAGTGGCAAAGAAAATTCTCAAAACAGAAAGAAAAATGTCAGGAGAATTCCACCTGTGATAAAATAAAGGGAATAGTGGGGCCCTAATGATCACCAAATTAGGCCTCCTTTCCAAGAAAACTATGCCAAAAAGAAGTGGAACCAGAAGAATATTCAGAGGAAAAACAAATTAATTTTGTTTCAGAAGACATAAATTGATCATATCTTTTTTACTAAAGAAGAGAAAAATCAATTTTGGCTTTCATAACCAAAAACAATTCCATTAGAGTCTGAAGAATACAAACAAGGTTATCAAAATACCATAATGGAAGCCGATAGGAAACATAAACTCAGGAGTATAAATACGTTTGATACTCCTTCGAAGAAACTCTCTTATACTCCTTCTAGCAAGACTACTCATAATCAAAGGTTGAACATATGTTTTGATTTTGAATTGTGATTTTCTTCGGATGAAACAAAATAAACCTCATTAGAGTGGATCATTTTCCTGATGTACTCTAAGGAAAAAAACATCATTGGAATATATCTCGATAGCTTATAAGGTGGGATTTCACACCTGTATACTCTAATTTTAGTGTAGTTTTGGCACAAGTACTAGTCACCTATATTTACTTTCTCGCTGAGATGTAAGATCTTCTATATTTCTTGACTAACTGTAAGTTATGTATGACTGGTTAGCAAGCAATTAGTTAGATGAGCACACTGATCTATGAAGTCCTTGAAATTATATTCCTCCAAATTTATTCTTATAATGGGGGTTCAAAATATCACTGAGTGTGGCTTCCCCTGCTCATTGAGTTTCTGCATTGCAAATGGGAATTTTTTTTCTTGGAAGAATAGAAACATGTACATTAAAACATAAGCATATCTGAACATTCCTTATGTTTGGAGATAAAGAAACTCTCCATGGATCCTATCAGTAAGAAATTGGCTAACATCGAACATAATTGATTGTTTTTCTTAAGTGGAAAATATGGACAGAAAACCTAACATAGGTTCATCTACCCATTCATTAGAATAGTAACCTAATCAATATGAAATCATTGATATGATTTGCTTGCCTCTTTCTAGCAATATTGAAGAAGGAGAGGGAGGGTTTTTCTTAGGTAACTATGTATCCTCAATGAGGAAAATCTCAAAAATCCTAGCACTTTAGGGAAAATTTAGCTTTTGGTACAGTTCTTTTAGGGCTTGTATTCAAGAAGGAGTGGATGCACTATTTGGAGGAATTTGCATCATCTGTTGCATAGATTGAGGGGTAATTGCAAAAAAAACATCACTAGTGGGGGATATTATGGCTCTCTTATTAGGCATATAGTCGGTTTCATTTGAGATTAAATTCAAGAAAATAATGTGTTTCGAGAAACATGCAGAGGGGTAAATTTGATTCCTAAACGCAAATCTCATCCCTTTGGTTAAGGTGAAGATCTTTGAGCTAATTATGCAACCTCGAAAAAATTGAATTTGCAATATGGTTATGAGATCTTATAATCTTTGTCAACTAGGTGAATGTGATGTAGGTCAATAGGTGGAGGGATCATGGGGTTTTTAGCACTAGTGTCAGTCTTACTTTTAGGAGTCATATTAAGAAATTTTAGGAATATAAAGACAAAAAAGTGGATGAAATTGATTGGGAAAACCTAAAAACATAAGGTTGATGGTGACGGTGAAGATGATATGGAAGTTGGTATTCATGTGCTCATATTCAGTCAAATTGGCTTGTTAATTGTCAATTTTAAGGCTTTTAGAGTTCGTACACAGTAAGGGGAACAATGTGGTAAACTATAGTGTTCTTATACCTAGGAATGCATTCATTGCAAGCGTGGGGATGTTACAGGTATTAATGGTAGTTTTGGAGTGGGAAATAAATGTTTTAATAGATAGGGGATAGGGGGATAGGTGTCACAGAGGGAACGGTAGAATGTGCGCGAAGAATGTTGGTAGGTCAGAATGGTGGTGAGGCAATTTTTTAGGGGGGGTGAGCGGTGTGAAGAAGCGCTAGGGAAACATCTAGGCATGGGGATAGACACGCAAACCAGTTTTTTGAACCTCCCATCCATCGATAAAGCTAGACAGGGCAGGGGGGATGAAAGGCCTTGAGCACAATTGATTTGGATGCAAACGATGATCCACGACTCAATCATGGTATAGGTTAAAACTCCACAACAACCATTTTTTTCGCTTATGACTTTACAACATGAGCTCCAAACTTTGGATAAAATGTATTTTGCACCAAACCTAGGATGGTCCAAAACATGATTTTTTTTTTTATTTCAACCTCTTTCCTTTCCATTTCCCCCAAACTAAGGTTAATTTTCACTGACAAAGAGTGCATTTAGAGGTGAAGACCCTTGTTTTATTTTATTTAAAAGGGAAAATCATCTATTCTAACTCAAATCTAACCATGCTAACTGATTGATCCAGATTAAATTGTTGGATTCATTTATTCACCTAATCCACCTAATTGTTTCTAGTGAGGTTTTAATAGTTTTGCCAAATTATTTTCTCTAATATAACAACAAAAATTGAAATTTGTTTGAACATGATTAGACTATATGCTTCCAACAAGCAATGGTGATTGTGGCATTTATAAAAAATTTGCACACAACATCCTAATTTTTCTAACGAAATAAACTATTTCATTTCATTGGCATTTGAATTTGCATCACTTTGACACTTTACTTTTCCATGGGGTACTTTTATCATTTATTTTTTATTCTATTTTTTCATTCCTATTTTTTTTATTTTTCATATACCCTCTTTTCATTTTTAATTTTATTTATATTTTTTTTGGACATCATTTGCAATACAAAATATTATTTACAATTGGATACACTGAAAGAAAATATTCAATCATCATTTGATCCTATAAATATAGGACCCTAATGTTGGGTCCAGCTAGGGATGGCACGCTCCTAGTGAGGTGTCAAGAATTGTTGACTAGTAGCCTTGAATCCTCTACTTCAGTGTTTTATTGCATCTGATTGTTGTTGTTGTAGTAGTGGACATGGAAAACATGGTTGACTAGGCAACGCTATTCCACTCATGTCCTTTAGAAAAAATGTATTATTGCCCCTGTAAGCATGGATTAGGTAAGGTCCCATCCATAAATGATCAAATTTTCCATGCTTACCTTTTTCTTCCCTACTTGAATCCCGTTTCAAAATATGGTTCCCTATCTCAAAATCACTTGCTCTTAGCTCTATTGTCATAAATATTATTGATATTTTCCTAGACTAATTGAGTTCTATTTTGAATTTCTTCTCTTGATTTTTGCAATTGAATTGTTTGATTTACTCTTCTTTGTAGGTCATTTGGTTCGACCTGCAATTCTTGCATCATTTTCAAAATAGGGATACCTAATGGAGTTGGAAAAACAATATCCATTCCATAAACTAATTGGTATGGAGACATTCGAATTGATTTCTTTGTGGTAAGTTTGTTTGCCCATAATCCATTTACCAACTTGTTATGCCATGATTTCTTGTTATCAGGCAACAATTATTTAATGATATTAACAATAGTTTTGTTGGAAGAATTTGCTAATACATTTCCCTTGGGATAATATGACATATATTTTCCCAATGTTATTTGATATTTGTTGCAAAATTCCACCATTCTTTGATTTGAATGTTGTTGCATTATCTGTGATGATTTTCCAATGACATCCAAATCTTGAAAGAACATTATTTTCTAAGAATTTAGTGATCACTGAATTAGAGGGTTTTGTAGTAGGTATAGATTCAATCAATTTGGTAAAATAATTGGTGGCTGTAAGAATCCATTTATGTTGGGCTGAAGAGGAAGGATGAATTTCGCCAATGAAATTTAGACCCCAATTGTTGAAAAGGATTTTCAACTGATATGGACTTCAAGGGTAAATGCAATAGTTTCATTTAAGCATTAAATATATGGGATTGGTGACATGAGGTATCTTTCTTATGGGCATCAAAAAATAAGGTTGAACAGTAAAAACCAACTCTTAATATCTTGTTGGCAGTGGTATTTTGTATAGGTGTCCTGCACAATATCCTTCATCAAATTCCTGCATTACTTTATTTGCTTTATATTCCAACAAGAAATTTAGTAGAACTCCTCCAACATATTTCCATTACAAATTATTATCTATAATACAAAATTTCATGGCTTTGAGTTTAAGAAATCTCGATTTAGTTTTGGTCAAACTAGGAGGAGCTTTTAAATGGTGTAGAGAAAAATTAAGGTCTACATACCAGGGAGGGGTAGAAAAATCCTCTACTACTTGTGGATTCACCGACTCTTATGTTTCTTTGAGTATAACTACAAAATTTATATCCAAAGCATGTAAATTAGATTTAGCCATCAATTTATCTAACCCTTGACTTTCATTGAGCTTGGTAGGCTTGATTTCAATGTCATATTCTAAGATAATGACAATCCATTTACCCCTTTTTCCATTAGGACCATTTTGGGTCAGTATGTTTTTTACCACAACTTTTGGAACAAAAGCAATTATATGTGAATGAAGGATATAAACTCTAAAATATTTTCTTTCTTTTACTAAAGAAAATTATTTCTTTTCCATGATGTTGTACTTTAGTGTAGCACATCTTAATGATTTACAACAAAAAAATTAGGTTTTCATGTTCTTCATTATTTTTATGTAACATAATTGCTATAATAGTATGATCAGAAGCAAATGTGAAAATCAAAAAATATTTTGTGAAATTACGGTTGATCAACACATGAACTTGGGTTAAGGCTTCTTTTACTTTATCAAATGGTTTTTTGGCATCACTGTTCCACTTTACCTTAATGTATCTTCTCAACGTATTTGTTATATTTCTTAGAATCTCTGCTATATTAGGAATAAATCTCCTCAAAAAAATGATTTGGCCAATGAAAGATTGGACTTCCTTTACATTTATAGGGGGATTTATTTTTAAAATAGCGTCAATTCTTCTAAGGTCTATTCTAATTCCCTCTTTTGAGACGATATGTCCTAGAAATTTTCCTTCTTTTAAGCCAAACAATGTTTTCTTTGGGTTCAAGGAAACACCAAATATCCTACATTCCTCAAACACCATTCTTAAGTGGAGCAAGTGTTCTTCATCTATTTTTGAAAAAACAGTGATATCATCAATATATACGACTATGAATTAGCCCATTTCATCTACAAAGGTAATGTCCATTTCTCTTTGAAAAGTGGCACCGACATTCATCATGCCAAAAAGCATCTTCACATACATTAAAGTGCCCCAAGGTGTAGTAAATTATGTCTTTTCTTGGTTTTCAGGATGTACTAGGACTTGATTATAACCAGAAAACCATCTAATAAATAAATTCTACTAGATCCAAGCACCTTCTGCAAAATGAGATCCATCTAAGAGAAAGGGTGGTTATCCATCAAGGAGGGATTATGAAGAATTTGGAAATCAATACAAAGTATAATTTCCCCAGTGTTTTTCCTAGTTGGAACTAAATTTGATACCCACTTAGAATATATCAATGATACTATGATCTCGACATCATAAATTATTTTGACCTCCTTTTCAATTAAGGACATGAGCATTGGGTTGATCCTCTTAAGTTTCTATTTAAAAGGCTTTTGGTCTTCTTTTAAGGGAATATTATGATGTATAATGTTGGTGTCATAAGATTTCAAATCTTCATAACTCTATTCAAAGACACCTATGAATTCTTTGAACAAGTTGATGTACCTTTTATTTTCTTCTAGCGTATGGAATTAGATAATTTAATCATCTTGTGTTCTTTCTCAATTTCGATGTTACATTATTCAACTTCATCTCTAGTACGTTCGATTTTAGGGTTTTTCTCTAATCATCAAAATAAATAAAAAATCCTCAGACTAATCCACTAGGAAAAACATTGTCTTTCAATTGTAAAATTTATGATTCTTATTTTTCTTGATCTATTTCTTTCAACTATAACTTAGTTTCATTGTTATGTACACTATCTTCTATATCAATATCTACATCTATATTAGAACATCAAACTCATATTTTGATTATAAAAAGCTTTCAATATGTTCATCATTTACAAAGACTTGCAAGTATCTCGTAGTGTCTGGTATAGTTGGTCTATTTTTTACCTCAACAGTATGTTGGTGACTAGGACGATATGGAATTTTACAAGTACTAGTTGAAGTAGCAAGACCATTAGCTAGGATGTTTTCACCTATAGGGACCATAGACAGGCTATACTCAATGAAAGATTCAAGAAAATCCAAAACAACATTCCTATATGCCCTCAACCTTGGGTGTTTGGTAGAGTATTCCCCTTTAATATGTTTTATTATTAGTTTAGAATCTTCATGAATTGAAATTATCTTGGTTTCTAGCTTATTTAAAGTTTGTAACCCTAAAATTAAAGCTTCATATTCAGCTATGATATTAGTACATTGAAAGTTTAGGTTATATGAATGGCGTTCTCAGTGACAAGTTTATGAATTTGAAACCCTTACGCCTACCCCTGATCCTTCTTTATTGATAGCCATATCAAATCTTAAATTCAATAAATGTTCATTTTATTTATCATCTTCTATCATATATGTTTTAAATTCCTCAATCTCACACAAATCAATTTCCACATTGGCGATTTCGTCACGTATGTTTCCATCATTGTACAAAATAAAAGAATCAAGGTCTCAATGGATTGAATATAAGGGATAATTGTCGATTTTATCCTAACTAGTTACCATAAATTTGATAAGTTTCTCCCTATATAGTCTTCTTTGTTGAAAAAATACTGGAATGGTAGCATAGGTCATATCCATTTGGAGGGTCCCTTGGAGTTTAGCTTCGCATAAGCTAGATAGCAACATATAGTATTTAGGAGGTATATCAACAACAACTATGTCCATTACCAAGCTCTCGACTACTATTTGTACCAAGCTGACACATAAATCCTTAATGAGCCCAAGGCATTTTACTTTTCTTAAATCAAACAAATATAGATCTCTATATCGTCTAGTGACATCTAGTCCCAATTTTTCCATGATAACCTTAAGCATGAGATTGTAAGAGGCCCCTGAATCAAGCATTGCATCATGTAAAATTTTAACATGAATGTTTCAACTAATGTAACAAGCAACTACATCTCAATCTTGGAGTTTTCCATCAACTTCAGGCCTAAACATTATTTATTGTTGATCATCAAATACATTAACTCTATCTGCATCTTCTCCTATATTTAAGTCTTTCATCACTTTTTATCTGTATGAAGTTTTATTCATGAGTTCTCTTAGAGGAATGGATATTTTAAGTTTTTTTAATTCATGTTCTATACTGAATGATGTTTGAGTTTTGTTTAAATCAAGGGCATCTTGTTTTTCAATCAAATACTTTTGGGAAATATATTTTTGTTGTCTCATAGAGGAACTATTAGTTTGAGTTGCTTTGATTACAGTATTAGATGTTTTCTGGGTTGGAACATCCACATTCCTTTTAGCAAGAATGTTAAGATTTTTCTTGGTGGGGATATAAGATAAATTTTTATTGGGTGCATCAGAATTCTTTTTAATATGATTATCAACCATTTTCCTACTTGTTACATTATGTTTCCTATGGACTTCTATAATTTCCATTTCCAAATCTTTATTTTAATTTTCTTATTCCTCGAGATCTATTTCATCTTTTATTTTAAATTGATTTGAGTATTATTCATGTCTTCATCTATTTCTCCCTCATCCATATTTTTTTCTTGAAATGGTTGTCTAACCTGCTGATCTGGACCTTTTTGTTCCCTTTGTTTGATCTGGGGTGGATTTCTCCTAAAATTAGGATTTCTGATTTGGGAAGAAGTTTGGTTTTCTCTAGCAGGTTACCTATCAGTTATACTTATCCTATCCAACATCCTCTTGATGGTTCTAAGTAGATTATCTATTTTATAACTAGTTGGAGAGGAGGAGGAAGGTTCCTATTTGATAGTGACCCTTCTTTCCATTATTAACTTTTCTTTTTTAGCTAATAAATTAACCCTGAATTTAAGGGCATTAGCTTGCATTCCCTCTAAGATAGTTGGGTCTCTCTCTCCTAGCTGATATGCCATATACACATCAAATCCTTCAGGTAAATGAAGATGGTCCAAGCCTGGTGGAGGTTTAATAGAAGGTGGAATTACATTATAAAATCTGTTAAACCTATCATAATATTCTTCCACAGTCTCATTAGGTACTATTTTCAAGTTTTTATATTCATTCAGAAAATGAAGAGGATTCTTTTTCTTCCACAAATATTTAAGAAAATATGATGAAAGCTATCAAGATCAGCTATACTAGCTATTTTTAAATGTTTAAACAATTTTCTTACCTCTCCACCCAAACGTTGGGCAAAAAGTCTCGTATTTACATCATTTTCATCTACCTCCTAAATATCGAAGAAATTGTTCATTTTATCAACATGTTTTTATGCAGTGATGGCACTCGTGGCATCAACTTGAGGAATTCTAGTTAATAATCTTAGGGCATAGGATGTAATTTCCCAGGTAATACCAAGGGATCATAACGAGCAACTATGTTGCGTTGAATAATAGATGGTCATATGGGGGGTATAGATGCAGGAGTTCTTCGGATAGATTGGGTCATTGTCTGTGATACTATTGGAGAAGTAGTGGAGATTATAGAAGGGGTGGGACTGATTGATACATGATCAACAAATTGAGAGGAAATAAGATATGATGTAATAGTTAGGGAAGAAAATTCAACAGATTGTTGAATATAGGCTTGATATATAGCTTGATCAAGTACCCATACAAGATCTTGTAACCTAACAATGTTTTGGAGGCTTTGTTGATATAAATCAGGTTCAACAACTTGACTTGCGATTTATAGGGTTGGATTAAGGATTTATTGATTACTATTTCATCTACAAAACTTTCAAAATTAGTCCTAAATAGACTATTTTCTAATGGTAAGTCAAACTGAATATCCTATGTGGTGACAAACTTTTCTCGAAGACAATTCTCCATAGAAAGGGAGCTATTACTTCCTTGACTTTTAGCTAAACTTTCTTTCCTTATCAACTTTTCAGGATCATCTAAGATTTTGGGAGGTTCTGAATTATGATGAGATCCATCATGAACTCCTTTTGGAGCCATATCTTAAATGTTAGACCCACCAATCGATTATTTACATAGTTTACATCATCTGAACTTGTATGTCTGGAATTTGAAACATTAGTTTTACTGAAAAACATTTTCTAAACGAGGGAAATGAATCTTGTAAAAATGAAATGAAAGTTTCTTCGTGTCACTAGTATGGTGGCTAGAATGTTATCACTCTATAATTTCTGAGCATGTTAGAGAAACTACAAAGGTAACCATGAAACTAGTTTGGAAGCTAGGATCTAACCCTGGTAGCTTTAAAGAGGGATCTCTCTGTAAAATTTAGATTATTTTTTTTTAGATCTCAGGCTAGTTGAAAGGTTTAATGTTTGATTTGTAAAGTGGTTTGAATTGTATTGTTGGTTGATGTATATATTACCATTGGGCTATGGAGTCTCTTCATTAGAGTATGGATTACTTTCAGTATTTTGCAGATAGATTTCACAGGGTGAAGTAGCCAAAATAATTGGATCCTTTAATTTTAAGTGCAATGAGTAAGAAGAAGAGAAAATATTTGAATTAAGGAAAGAGAAATTAAGAATTATTTTACCTAACCCTAGTTGAAAACATTGAAATTATTCATATTCATAATCAGATTGTACACCTAACCAATTTTTTTCGTTCAACATTTTGTTGAATAATTCAAATTAAAAAACAAATGTATATGGTAAACAAAGAAAGATAAACACACAATACAATAGAGGGACTTCACCAACTATCTAACACATGAATCCTATGAAGGAGTTTTTTGTATTACTAATAATTCCACTAAGGGTTGAAAAATATACATTGGGTTTATTTTGTACAAAGAAAGCCCCATAATACTTCAAAAATGGAAGCATTTACGAGTTTATTTAAAAAATGTTCTATCAAAACTGATCAAGATGTATTTTGCAAACATCTAGAACAAATTCTACCTAGTTACAAAATATAGGAATCATAAAACTACTTATATTGGCATCCCTAGCTTTGTGGAATCGATGAATATTTGGACCTTGAATTTCTTTTGCATTGTGGGTGCTCTATTGAAAATAAGATCATCTTTTTACTCCAGTAACTCACACAATTTATCACAATGTTGATCACTTGGAATAGTCATGTTAAGTAGTTTTCTGTAGACCTCATCTACTTCATTGTATTTGGAAAATGTTCTCTTGGAAACAAAGATATACTTAAGTTCATGCTGGATGTCTAAATCATGTGCTAGTGCTTCTAGAAACACACTCCCTGTTATGTTGTAATTTGTTGCCGTAAAATTATTATTGTATTTGGCAATGGTAATCAATTTCTTTCTATAATTAGGTCATGTACTGAGCTTGTCATATATCACTAGTAAGCTAGGAAGTCCCTTTTTGTACAAGACTTCGAATTTGTTGAAGAACCTCTGTACACCAATGTCTAGAACTTGATCTTTTTCTTATAACTAACTAATTAAGTTTCTCTTGGTTAGCACCTTTTCTACCTCTAGTATTTTCTCACTCTTATCCTCGATTTCTAGTTCTTCTAGCTCCTATATATTTTTGGAATTAAGGAATTTAATGAAATCTATATCTTCACTTGGTTTATCACCTAACACCTCTTTGATTTGTTCAACCGATTCAATAGATCTTTCAATTAATTCCTTCTTTTCAAATATGATCTGTATGGATGGCCAGATTTATACCATGGCTTCATTTACCCTTTTCCAAATGTTCTCCTTAACTTGGGCTAGGGTATTACCCATGGTAGTCTCCTTCTCTATTTGTTGCATTATTTAGGTAAGTCTCTAGGATTTCTACACTTTTTTTATGAGATATTTTTTGTATATGGTTTTCTATTCTTGTAGGGTCTTTACATCCTCTCACAATTTTTTTATTTCTTCTCCTTGCATTGACATATTTTCCATTGAATGGACTAGTTTGATAGAATCATTTGACGCTGATGCAAGGGGTGTCGTATAGGTGGATACTCCTATTGTTGTAGTTGATGTAGAAATCCCTTTTTTAATTGTTGATTCAAGAGACACTACATCAAGAGGTACTAGAGCAAGATGAGAATTCTTCTATGTTTCTTAGATGAGTTTTTCCATCTCTGCCTTCATTTTCTTTACCGGAGCATTATGTTCCATGATGAGCACAAGTATATTTCCTTTTCAGCTTTCAACTTCTCCCATTTCCATAGCTTGAGGATCTTCAGTAGCAGTATATTTTAATTTTTTTCTAAGAGAAGGTATGTTATGATGCTTCTTTCTGATTATTCCTTCTACTAAATTTATGTTACTTAGATCATACCCTACTTTGATAACTATATATTCTAAGGATGTTATCATATTATCCTTAGCCAAAGAGGATTTGTTTTCATGTTTTAGCTGAGACTGAATATTATGTAAAGATACCTACAATATGGAAGTAGTCATTATAGTATGTGTGAATGTCGAGTAAACAATCTCTCTTGTTTTCTTATGCATGACCATCTGGTCCAAATGATGGACATCCTTTGCTTCAAACTCAAATTTGGTTTTCTTATAATCTGTTGCTAATTAAGTATGGGCGAGCTATGCTTGTGAAAATTCCATCTCCATTCTTCCCTTCTCTGTGGCGAATGTTGACATACGCCTATGCTAAGTGGTGGAAGTTTTCTTCCAAAACTGTGTGTAGTTGTTCTTGTTGAGGGCTTCATTTATTTTCTTGATCTGTTTATACCTTTCAAAAATGTTTAACTCTTTCTGCCTCTGGATAATTTCTGATGCTGGAGTGGTTTTCGGGTTGGCTTTTGAAAAAGATGAAGTTAGGGACCCTGTAGATATATCCTCTAAATACGATGGACATAGTCGACCTTTTAGAACTATTGTAAATGGTCCTTGTTCTTCTTCTTCTTTTGAAAACCATGTTGTAGGATTCTTCTTGCTTTTTTTTGTATATATTTTAAACTCCTTTGATGAGACCTCTATGCTTGAAGGTCATGTAGGAATTTACAGGGTAAGTTCCTCAGACAGAACACCAAAAGGACACCTCTCACAAACAGATCACAGATCAATACACCAATATTTTGACGTGGTTAAAACCCTCAGAGAGGGAAACAGTCCACGACCTGTGCCAACGTGGCTACTACAGGCAATTTATTAATAAAATAATGAACCTACAAATGACCCTCTACCTCTTATAAAATATTTTTTTTCCCACTAAGCCTGGTTCATATACTTCTCAATTTCTAGTCTTTTAGTGTGTACATATGGTGTACTCTTCCGCTCCACCCTAAGATTTGAAATTATATGAAATGGGTCATATGAACAGGTGAAAATTAGGGAAATTTCATCTTTTTTGGAATGTCCACTACTTCTTGGCCTATTGTCCTACTATTAAAGATGAAAGGTTCAACCTATATTTTTATACTGAATTGTGATTTATTTTTGGCAGAAACAAAATGGACCTCATCAGATTGGATCATTTTCCTTATGTACTCCAAGGAGAATAACCTCACTAGAATATATCTAGGTAACTTATTAGGTGGCAATTCACACCCATATACTTATATTTCAGTGTAGTTCTTGTACAAGTACTAGTTGACTATCTTTACTTGCTGACTAAGATGCAAGGTCCTCTAGATTCCTCGACTAACTCTAGGCTTTGTGTGATCGGTCAACAAGTAGCTAGATGCACAAACTGATCTACGAAGTCCTTGAAAGTATATTCTTTTAAATGTATTCTTAGAATGGTGGTCCAAAATATAACTAAGTGTGGCTCCCCCTGTTCATTGAGTTTCTGCACCACAAATGGGAGTTTGTCTGCTTGGAAGAATAAAAACATGTACATAAAACATAAGCATATATAAACATTCCTTGAGTTTGGAGCTTAAGAAATTGTTCATGGATCCTATCAGAAACAAATTAGCTAAATTCAAACATCATTGAGGGTTATTCTTCCATGGAAAATATGGACAAAAAACCTAATATTGGTTCATCTATGCATTCATCAGAATACTAACCTAATAAATATGAAAAATATCAAGGGAGGGTTTTTCTTGGGTAAATATGTCTCCTCATGGAGGAAAATATCAAAAATCCTATACCTATGGGGAAAATTTAGTTTTTGGTATAGTTCATTTAGGGCCTCTATTGAGAAAGGAGTGGAGGCACTATTTCTAGGAATGTGCATCATTTGTTGGATGGACTGAGGGGTAACTGTAAAAAAAGCCTCACCGATGGGGGCTATTATGGCTCTTTGATTAGGTATGTAGTTGACTCTGCATTTGAGAATAAATTTAGGAAAATAATGTGTTTGGGGAAACATGTAAAGGGATAAATTTGATTCCTAGAGGCAAATATCATCACTTTGGTCAAGGTGAATATCTTTGAGCCAATTACGCAACTCAAAAAAATCAAATTCTCACTTTCGTTATGAGATCTTATAATCTTTGTAAACAAGGGGAATGTGATCCAAGTGAATGGGTGGAGGGATCACCGGGTTTTCAGCGCTAGTGTCAGTCTTACTTTTGGTTCCATATTAAGAAATTTTAGGAATGGAAAGATAAAATAGTGGACAAAATTGATCACACAACCTAAAAAGAGAAGGTTGATGGTGATGGTGAAGATGATATGGCAGATGGTAGTCCTCTACCCATATTCAATTCAATTGGTTTGTTAGTTATTAATTTTAGTGCTTGCAGAGTTCATAGATATTAAGGGGAACAATGTGGTAAATTACGGTGTTCTTATAGTTGGGAATGCATCAATTGTAGGCACGGGAACATTAGAAGGATTAACAGTAGCTTAGTAGTGGGAAATAAATGTTTTAATAGATAGGGGATAGGGGGATGGGTGTCACGAAGGGAGTGGTAGAATGTGTGTGGGGAACGTTGGTGGGAAGGAATGGTGGTTAGGCAGTTTTTCAGAGGAAGCTTGAGTGGTATGTGGTATGGTTGGTGGGGTGCAAAGAAACAGGAGGATGACACATAGGCATGGGGTCAAATGAGGAATTAGCCATTTTCAACCCACCCTCCATTGATAAATATTGACAAGGTGTGAGGCGGGGGGGGGGGACAGGTCGGTGGGGTGAAAGGCCTACAACGTCATTGATCCAGTTGCAAATGATGATCCGCAACCTAATCGTTGCGGCAGTTAACACTCCATGAAAAGAAATTTTTTTCTTATGATTTTATAACATGAGCTCCAAAATTTGTATAAAATGTATTTTGCACCAAACCTAAGACAATCCAAAACATGAATTTTGTTTATTTCAACCTCTTTCCTTTCCATTTTTCCCTAGAGTAAGGTTAATTTTGAGTGAAAAAGGTTGCATCTAGAGGTGCAACCCCTTGTTTTATTTATTTAAAAGGGAAAATTATCTAATCCAGCTGCAACCTAACCATTCTAATTCATTGATCCAGATTAAATTGTTGGATCAATTGATTCACCTAATCTACCTAACTATTTTTAGACAAGTTCTAACAGTTTGGAAAAATTATTTTCCCTAATTTAATATTCGAATTGTTTGAACATTATTAGATTGTATGTTTAAAACAAGGAATGATGATTGTGGAATTTCTAATCAAGCTACACACAACATCCTAATTTTTTTACCAAAACAAACTATTTCATTTCAGTGGCATTTGAATTTGCATCACTTTCACACATTATTTTTTTATGGGGTTATTTTATCATTCATTTTTTTATTCTATTTTTTCTTTCCTTATCCTTTTCATATACCCTATTTTAATATAAATATATATATATATATATATATAGTATATATATTATATATATATATATATATATATATATATATTTATTGGAAATGATTTGCAATATGCAATATTATTTACAATTGAATATACTAAAACAAATATTCAATCATAATTTGATCCTATGAAGCATAGGACCCTAAAATATAGCGAGATAAACAACACAACAAAGTTGGAGGCTTAGTCATCAACAATCACCCTTAGAAATAGGGCCAACAATTCCACTAGTTTGAATATTTCTAAGTTTCTGTACTATTTTTGTCATTAGTTGTTAGATATTTTCAGGATTCTCTTTTAGATATTTTGTAATAATTTCTATAAGTACTTCATTATCTGGATTATGAAGCGTTTGAATTAGTTTTTAAGAAAGGAATTATGTTGTAAAGAACCTCACAAAGATATCATTGATCATATTTCAGTAATACATCATAAGCATCACATCATTATTGTGTCAACTTCATTTGTGAAGTACAACTTTCTCTGTTAAATGTTTTCATTGTTTTTCATATATGTTTATGAAATCTAAATTATTCTAAGAAGAGTATCAACAAACATTGTTTAAAAGTACATTGAGTATCTGGCTGATGAATAATTCTATGTTTTCTACCGAAAATTAAAAACAAAATTCTCAATTACTCTATTTAATAATTAGATCTCTAAATATTTTCTTGTCCTTCACACCATAGATCTTTAAGCATCCAATGAACTTGCCTTACATTCCTTATAAGTTTAGCCTGTAAACTCTACACTTTATCAATCTAATCCTGTGACCCTATTTACCAATGGCCTAATTCCACTATCTCAACCCACATAAGACAAAAAACCTAAACCTCAACATGATAACTAGCATAATATCATTAGTAAAATAAAGTTAAATCATAAAGAGTGATCCGTCTCTGAAACTAGAATGGATGTATTCCCAGTTTCCAAAGTGGTTCTAAGGTTATCTCTCTAATTTACTTTGCAACGTCAAAAATTACGGAGTGATAACATCCTAGCTACCATACTAGGGACAAGGATATCTTCATTTGAAATTTCATTTGCCTCATTCAAAAATTTATTCCAACAACATTTAAGTTTTATTTTTAGAAATACATGTTTTGAGGTTGTAAAATTTGTACATATTTGAAATTTCTTATTTAATACTGTATAGATCTAGCTACTAAAATAATTCTTACTAGAGCTCATCCAGATTTAAATCCCCCCAATATCCTAGATAAGCCTAAGAAATTGAATAAGAAAGGCTTGTCTGAAATTCATTGGAGCAATAGTCCTCTACCTAGAGCCAATTATTTTCCACAGAGTTTTGTTACCATAGAAAATATTCAATTTAATCTACCCTTTGAACTCATCTTGTTTAGAGCTAAGCATGAAAGCAATGCAGCTGAAACTATCATTGATGAGTTGATGTTAAGACCATACATATCTGAAAATCAATCTATAGACCACGATTTTGACAAACAAGATCTGGAGCAGTTTGAAAAATTATAAGACATAGTGATAGACCTTGACCAAGCTATTCACAAAGCCCACATCCAGAAATTAGTTGAACCTTCATCCGTGTCATTCTTTTTTCTTCTCCAATCACAAGATATTTACATGATGTTTCCACTAGTTCCACCTCCTAAACAATTTCCATGACCTCCCCATCAACATCACAAAGTGTAATACAAATTGTCTTAATCTGTTGCACATGTACACCTCACACAGGATCATCAATTGTTCATTCCCATATACCAGGCATGGCAACTCGATATTCTCCCCTATTTTTACCTACCCAATTGTAGAACATGCCTCAGGGATATGAAAGTAGGATTCCTCAATTTGATGGCACTCTTTCCATCTCTGCACAATAACATGTAGATAAAATGAATGACTACTTTTACCTTCAGGAGCTTAATGAAGATGTTATGAAGATGAATCTTTTTTCTGAAAGACTTAATGGAGAGGTAAGAAAATGGTTTAAATATTTACTAGATCTACCATTAATGATCTTGCTGCCTTTCATCAGTCTCTCCTTAACATATGGGAAATTAAAAAGAATACCCTCCAAGTTTCAAATGAATATACAAATCTAAAAATAGGGTCTAATGAGATTGTTGAAGAATATTGTGATAGGTTTAATCGAGTTTATAATGCCATTCCATCTTCTATAAATCCCCCACTAGGGTTGCCCCTTATTCATTTCCAAGAAGGATTTGATGTTGACATGGCCTACCAATTAAGAGAAAGAGACCCTACCACACTTGTAGAAATGCAAAGTAACATTGTCAAAGTAAAGGCTAATTTAGCCAGAAAAAAGCAAAGGTTAAAATTGAAAGAAGTTTATCATCAAGGAGGAACCTTCCTCCTCTTCATCAGACTTAAAAATACAAAACCTAGTCAAAACCATGGAAACAATGATGCAGATGATGACAGTGGTTGATAGAACCCATCCTCGTAATGGCTAAGAAAATTCTCAAAACAGAAAGAAAAATGTCAGGAAAATTCCATCTGTGATAAAATAAAGGGAATAGAGGGGCCCTAATGATCACCAAATTAGGCCTCCTTTCCGAGAAAACTATGCCAAAAATGAGTAGAACCAGAAGAATATTCAGAGGAAAACCAAATTAATTTGTTGCGGGAGACATGAATTGATCATATATTTTTTATTAAGGAAGAGAAAAATCATTTTTGGCTTTCACAACCAGAAACAATTCCATTAGAGTGTGAAGAATACAAACAAGGTTATCACAATGCCATAATGGAAGTGGATAGGAAACATAACCTTAGGAGTATAAATATGTTTGATACTCCTTCGAAGAAACTCTCTTATACTCCTTCCAATAAGATTACTCATAATCAACCAATGAAAACTTAGGTTGATATCCCTTCTTCTAGTCAAACTAAATATCTTCCTTCATATAGTCAATCCAAAGAAGATAACAAGATAGAAAACCTTAAAAAAAAGGGATCATAACATTAAGGAAATAGATAAGCCACAAACCTCCTTCAACATAGAAAATTAATTGGCTAAAGATATCATCCTCATTGAACTGATGAATAAGAATTCGTACAAGACATAAGTAAGGAGAGCCTTAAAAGTAGCTGAAGGAATGCATATTATGAACATCATTGATGAAAATCCTAAATTGTTGTTTGGTCTACAGGTAGAAGGTAAACCCCAAGATGGAAGCATTCCCCCTTTCTTCATTAGTCTCAATATCCTTTATAAAATTCTTCACAATGCCATGCTCAACTCTCGTGCTTCACACAACTAAATGCCCTAATCCGTAATGGATAAATTGAATCTTGACATTACTAGGCCATATAAAGACTTGTATTGTTTTGATTCCACCAAGGTAAGGTGCCTTGGTCTCATTAAAGACCTTTGTGTCATGCTAGAACAAATTCCAGCCAGAAGCATAGTCATGGATATCGTAGTGGTGGTCATACCTCCAATGTATGGAATGCTACTCTCTAGATCATGGAGGGAAAAGATACAAGGCAACCTGCAAATGGATATAAGTTATGTTACCATACCTAATTTTGGTGAGCCTACGAGACACTACAGAGAAAAAATAATGAAATACATGGTTAGAAGTCAAGATAGACCAAACAACCATCCCTTGTATTCAGTCCAATTAGACGTAGACTCTTTTCTCTTGAATAATGATGGAGGTATAGAAGAAAAAATCCCTAACCTAGAAATTTTTTAGTATGGGATGGAATAAAATAAAAAGATATTGTAAACTTGATGAAGAAAATGAGCCTTTACAAAATATGAATTTTAATGGGGTTGTAAGCAACGAAGGATCAGGAGCAGGTGTTTGGGTTTTCATTTCACAAACTAGAAAGTTTAAAGGGAATTCATATAAATTGAGATTTTAATGAAGCAATAATATAGCTCACTATCAAGCCTTAATAATATTGCAGAATTGCAGAAAATTAGGTTCCAAAACAATTTTATATCATGGAGATTTTGAACTCATAATTAAATAAATGAAAGGCAAATATTCAACTAAACATCTAAGATTAAGAGCCTATAGGAATGTTGTTCTAGATTTCCTTGAATGTTTTGTTGAGTGTGAGTTAATTGTAGTTATAAGAGGTCAAAACATCATAGATGATG
>APFE031036827.1:30629-62013 GCA_000404065.3 Pinus taeda | reverse complement strand
TCTGGAATGTCCCCTGTCAGGCGCTCTAGATGGCTCTCCAACTCGGCCAAAGTCTCTGCTGATTCGTCCTGTGGGGCTGGAGCCAGTGCAACTGGTTGTTTCCTCTCGTAAGGTCGGAGAGCGGCTGGTCGCCATGGGCCCACATCTACATTTGAAACTTTTGCTATTAGTTTTGGGACGAGATAAAAACAAAAAAAAAATTAAATTAGGAAAATGTTGAAAATGATTTTAGCTGAGTCATCCCATTGCTCTCCTGGCGGAAAAGCCATGTCTGGGTCCCCACGAAAATCAACCCCAACATAAGGAAAGTCCTAGATAGAAAAACTTGGTTCTCCAACCATTGGAAATACTCAGGTTTGAACCGAACGACCTCGGTCCCCTCATCAGGATGACGGGCCATAACTGCAACCCATCGCATCAGTTTGGGCTCTCAAGGAAGCCCAGCTCCAACAGTAAGGTGTTGCAGGATCAACATCGGAACCCTCTCCAGACTAAAACTCACAACTATAGCACCATATCCAAAATTCTTTAGTTGTCTGTTTTTGGCCCTGGTCAGTTGGCCTTTCACATTGGCCAACACAGCATTGCACCAGTTGAAAATGGTGCCTCGAAAGCAATCGACTGCCATCCGCATCTGGGATCCGGTGGCTATGTGTAGTGCTGCACTACCACAGAGTCTGGTAACTGTAAACCCAATCACCATGAGTTCAGGATGGGATATGGTCTTGATATCTATCCCTTTGTCTCGGTTCTGAACATTGCAGTACTCTAGTAGGAGGCTCTCGACAGAATGTCCACCTGCCCTGGCCCCGAATAGAGTCAAATGTTCACCTCTCCTAGGCAAACCATTCAAAAAGTATATATCTGTTGGCTCGATTTCGAGCTGGTACCCACCAATAAAGAAGCACTGGTCCTGTATACTCCATCTATCAACCAAGCACTGCAAAAAGTCAACCTGGGCCGTCATGCCAGGTATGGCCTAGAATTTGTATAAGCCACATGCCTTCAATGCATCAATCGAAGGTTGATGATTCATCGTAGCGAGGTCTACATCCTCATGCTCTCATTCTCACCAATCAAGCATGATGTTTATCCTACATCCAAGTAAAAAGGCGAATTAGAATACATAAAATTGATTTCTTTGGGTAATTTTTGAGTTAGTTAGGTTTTTACAAACCTTTGCGCGGGGTACGCACCCTCTTGTTAGGGACAGTGCATGAGGCCCACTCCTTGCCTTCACGGCAGGTGTGTACCACCAACTTTTTTCCCATTACAAAAAAGTCGGGGTACGCGGGTCCCCTGTGGTAAACCCGCGGGCCCCTGCGCGCAGGTTTTGAAACCTAAAAACCTCCTAAGAATAAAAATCAACCCCTAAAAAACAATTTCAAATGGGTAGAAATGAAGAGTAGGATGATGTGAATTACCTGGAGGAGACGACATTCGATTCCGACGGACGGATTTTCCGTAATCTTCATGGGAAGTTTCTGGTCAAAAGACCTTTTTTCTCACCCAAATCTCAAACGGTAAAAATGAATGGTAAAAAGTCATTTTTATAAGTTTTTTGAGTAAATAAACTGCAAATTTGTTTATGTTTCACTTTGAAAAGGTAATTTTTGCGACATTTTTACCCATTTTAAAGAGGTATGAGTAATGTTTGAGCTTTTGTTCAGGATAACAGATTTTTCAGGCGAAATCAGTCAATTTCAATGAAAATCACCTTTAAGCTCTTTTCTGACTCCTAAAACATGAAAAGATTGCCGAGTTTTTCTTTTTAAGCTCGTTAAAATGAAACTAAAAAGACGGTCCTCTTACAACCCTTTTCTAACCGTAAAAACACGAAAAAGATTGCCGAGTTTTTCTCATTTCAAATTCGATATTGGTCATAAAATGACGTGTCGTTGATCGTTTTTTTACTTTTTTCGGATCAGAGGCACTAATTACGAAAAGTACTCCTTGGTCGTAAAAGATCAAGCGGTTCTCTCAAGTATTATTTTATACTTTTTCGGGCTTGGGAGACACAAATTTACGAAAGAGGTCAACGCTGGAGTCTTCTTAAGTTTTTTCAGACTCTCTAAAATTGAAAAACGCCGAGTTTCTCCTATACTGAACTCATTAAATTTTGATAGTAAAGGACGTGTTCAATTACAAACAGGAATGGACCACTCCTTCTTAGGGTTCAAATTTAAACTAAGTTGGACTCATCCGAAGGATGAGCTTATAATCAAGCATATGTTATCCTCCTCAAGCTTGTAAAAAATTAAAGAGGTACTTGCCAGAAATGGTGGGGGAAAAGAGAGAAAAATGAGCCTGTTTGTCATACTTTGTAACCACTCTTGAACACGACACTTTCATTCACCTGGGTTGTGAAATCCCTTGCCTAACAGTTGATCGAACCACATTGAAAGTCTTTAGCCGGTTTCTGGGTATTAACTTTGGGTCAATTGTCACCAAACCATCTATTGTGTCGTTATGTGTTCAAGAGGTCAGTACAAAGAAGCCATTCATCTGCAAAATATCTGTCATCCATCTTGACCATCCATGAGTCAGTCCTTGCAACTAAATTTCTTCAAACTTGATCTATGATTTCATGTTGTGGGCTTGCCTACGACGGATCGCTTTTTATCGACTTCAGCTCTTTATCTAGAAATATGATCTAGAAAATGACAGTACCTTGGGATCTGCATGCCTCAATGGCAGGTTTCTCGCCTTCGACGATAGGTTGCATCATTCACCTTCGATTGAAGGATTCCGTGACATGTTCGACATCGACACATCTAATCACATCTCATGGATTGTACTGAGTACTTTGAGAGCCATTGTCATTATTGGTGGTTTCTCTCACACTTGTTAACAATTTACATCATCGACTGGTAATCAAGTGGTTTCTACCATGTTCGACTTCGACACATTCATTCACATGGATAGAATCGTACTATTTCGGGAAGTAGAAATGAAGACCCTGAATCTAGTTTCCACCATCTAGGCTGTGAGGAATTTTGTATTCATTATATTGTAGACTATTCATAAACAGATGGCTACGTCCATACTATGTCTACATGTGTCTATACTTGTGATGTATTACAACATCATTCCTATATCAGAGCAGTAGTTAGTTTTGATCTGAGTATGGGAATGCCTACCTCAGCGATGATATGATTTCATATATATATTTTCTATTTGAATGTTTTTACAAGTTCCAACCAGGCTCTCCACAAGATGATCCTTGAAATGATAAAGTACTTCACTCTTCCTAAATGATAAATGAAATCCTCATCTACTACAGACTTCGCACTTTAGGGGGCAATCTGTTACACAAAAATATCGTCACCATGACTATTTGTAGTCAGTATGGGTCTATCATCACTTATACTGGCCTCCTAAGCAAGTCTTAGACCTCAGATCTTCATGTCAAGCTTTGCAAATGAGAGAAAGACATTAAAAATCAATAAAACTCTGGTTCCGCACTTTCTTTCACTTTTGCCTGCGGGCCCACACTCTTTGTTCATATTACCTGTGTATCTGAACGCTCTGTCTGTAAAGGGGTGGGTGTGTACCCCTGTAAAAGTAAAAAAGGCGCAAGTTTATTCTAAAAAACTCACTTTGGGTTAATTCTAGATGTTTCTAGAAGGAATTTTGACGTGGATTGTTGCTCCAAGGTGGTTCATGCATCCGAAAAGAGAAGGAGCTAATCCCTTGTTATTATGAGCTATCCCTTTGAAGGAGGGCTTTATCCCTTTGAAGGAGGACCTAGTAACTTCCCTCAATTGCACTATAAATTAAGGCATTGGGTCAGTTGCTGAGGAGGTTAGAAGCTGAACATTTTTTAGGGTAAATGCTGATGGAATTGGGACTTCCTAGTTAAACTTTAGAGGAGAGATCACATACCTTTTGGTTTCATTGGGAAGTGAGTGAAACTTGTCAAAGTAGAGGAGACTTCTTGTCGGACCCTGGGAGGAGCTTGTACAACATCAAGGCACAGGTTGTAAAGTTCTTCTTTGATTTGAATTAATATAATCAGATTCATTTTTCTCAACAAATTGTCTTATGTGGTTTGTTTCATAATCTCCTTGATCATTATGATGAATATGCTTTATGATATTGGCTTTTCAGGTGCTATTTAATTTGTTTGCTTGTTTGTGTTTGCAGACTTACTTCAAGGAAGCTCATTTGGAGCAAGGGAGCGAGGCTTCCACAAACTTGCATTGGACCCAAGGTAGGCCTAAAACACTTGTTTGCCTTTGTTTTTAATTGCATATTTAGAGAAATATAATTTTTGATTGGCTTGCTTGTCACTAGATATCTTTAGATACTAGGAAGGTCAATCTTGTTCGCAACCTCAACTCATTCCGTGTGACAGGTTCAAATACTTCAAAGGAAAATTAATGACAAGGTTGTTAGGCCCGTACTTGATAGAGAAATACGATGACAATGGAGCTGTTCAAATCAGGCCCATTGCTAAAGAAGGGATTCCCTTGCGGCTACATATTCAAGGTTTACAGAAAGCCTATGTCCAAGGAAGAGTTCATCAACACCATCAGCAGAGAGGTGAATGTGATTGGAAGTGTCCTAGCTTTCAAGTCACAACATTCCTAGATATTGCTTTTATTTATGAAAAAAAGAGAAAAAGGAAAAGAAAAAAACAATAAGAGGCCTAGATGAAAACCTCCATGAGGCTTATGAGGCCAACTCTTTGGTTGGAAACCTCTCTTGAGGTAGCTCGGGAGTGAAAAGGAAAAGAAAAAAAAAAGATCCCTGGGTGAAAACCTCCCTTGAGGTGCCTGGGGTAGATATGCAGGTTGAAAACCTCTCTTGAAGTAGCCTGTGTGTCCCTCAAAAAAAAAAGAGAAAGAAACAAAGGAGAATGCCATGAAAGGGATCTATAAATTGTCCATTAATAACTTTTGTCATTTTGCAAGTTTTTTAGGACAGTGGAAAGTTGCAGAACTATATGGACATCATGCTCAAGTTCCATTCAATTTTTCCCTCCATCCACTCCACACCCTCCATGAAAACCATGTCCACACCACTCTCACCATCCTCGGGGCTCAAAAACCCATTTTTAGGCCCTCTCTAGATTTCTACAAGAAACTTGTAATTGCGATAGGAAGATCCTATACCACTACAAGATAGTCCAAAAATTCTACAAGAAAAGGATCTGATTGGGAAAATCATCATGCATGACCTATATAAGGTTAATTAGGGTCCTCCCACCTTGATCCATCATTAACCCATCCTCCATGCATCCTTGATTCACAAAAATCACTATTTTTCAAAACTAACCCTAAGCTCTCATCTAAAAAAAAAAAAAAATCTAAAAAAAATACAAAGGGCATTCCCTCCATTTCCACAACCCTTCACTACTAAATCAGGGCCATAACATCATCCTCCAACCCACTACACTCTTTCTCATCACTCCCCTGAAGTTGGAAGCCCTTGAAAAAGAAAAAAAAGGTTGCTATAGGATTTCATGTAGCAGCCTGTGCCACTATTGCAATAAGCCTAGAACTTAGTTTTTCTTCCCATCAAGTTGAGGGGATTCTACCATCATTTTGAAGCACCCTTCCACTCTAAGAAAGACTCTACAACAACAAAAAAAACACTTGGGATATAAGAAAAGCACCTACACACATGAACAACACCAACAGTCAAATACACAGGAGCAAAGAAAGAATACACCAGAGAAAAAAAGACAGCAAGGTAACTCCCTGAGTAACAACACAGAGAACTGACTCTCTAGAATGCATCGATCGAGCAAAAGGTAGGCACATGTATGGTAAAATCTAAGCTCCTCCCTAGGTGTAAAATAATGAAAAATTTATGAATGTTGAAGTAAGGTATTTTTATAAGCTGGAGGTGGCCAGTTAACTTGGCCACCTTCGGTCAGTGATCAAAAAGTGATTTATTAGTCATCATGCAATGTAGGAGAACCACATCAGTCAAGATCAATTAAGAGGGAGTGGGTGTTGATTACGAGCGACAAGAGAATGATAACTCCAGGTGGGTGAACAATTCAAATGAGGAAAATTCATACTTCTTCCAAGTCATCACAACGTTCCAAGCCTTAGCCAAAAATAACATAAAATGTACCAAGACCCAAATTCTCTGGCATCTTCACTCATTTCAAGATCAGCTAAGGTAAGAACGAGCCTAGGAAGCCATCGAGAGGACTTGAATCCCACTCTATCATTTCTACAAGATGCGACTACATGAAGCTACGAGAAGCTACAGGTAGCTACAGGAAGCAGATAAAATTGCTACAGGAAGCCTTCAAGGGTGCAAGAATGTTGCTAAGGGTCGATTTGGTCTCCAATTATCACTATACTAGGCCTTATGGTAAAAATTAAGTTTCCCCTCTCATTCTTCTGTTTGTGATCTACATGATGGTGCTCCTTGAAATCTCTTAGTAATAACACTCATATTGTGGATTAAAAGAGTTTTTCTGGCTATAAAGTAGAGGGGATATACATAATTGTCATCAAATAGAGATTACAACCCTATGTTCCCTTTAAATTCATATTAGAGGTATCACAGAAAGAAACCATCCTACACCTAGTTGAAAATAGAGAAGAGGATGGCAGGGGGATTTACTAGGAGAGAGCCTACATATACTAAGAGAATCCACCTTCATCCCCTAGTAGTAGAAAATTCCATAAGGCATTAGTGGTTAGGTTTCGTTGAGATGCTAAAGGGATATGATGATGATATCACTTATGAATTTTCCATGGCCCTAAACTCTTAGAAAATATCTAGTGCCACCACTTTGGTGTGGGGATTATTCCTTACTACTAAATCCTAAGTTGATTAGCAAGGTGACAACCCTTCCCCTAGGGGTCCAATGGAGAAAAGAAGACAAGTCCAGAAGTGCCATTTCTAAGAAAAATTTCTTCACTACTAATGAGAAGTCGATTGAAGATAAAATTGGAGTCATAAGGGAGAGCCTACCCTATCCCTGGGATGAGGTGGCCTACCATATCCTTAAGTTCATGTCTTGTGAAGGAAGACTAAGTGTAGTCTATGGCTACTAGTTCAGAATGCTACATGAACTAGGATTTCAAGCAATATTTCCCCTAGGCCAAAGACTCAGTGTGCCTTATTTCCTCCTACAGTCCATCATGGACATGAGCCAGTAGGTCAAAGAGGGCAAGAAACAACACTTAGGCCACCATGGCATCATCAAACTAATAATGGAAGATTCCTTGAATAAATTAAGGGTTCCTATCATCTCGTCCACATTCAGGAATATGGACAGAGAAGACTTCCTTGACACTCAATTCCTTGCACTTTGTGAGACCCCATCCTTTAGTGCTATCGAAGAAGAAGAGGAAGAAGAGATAGAAGCAGAAGAGAAAAAAGAGGTAGAGAAAATAGAGGAGGAACCAGAGAAAAAGGAAGAAGTTTAGAAAGGGAATAATGAAGAAGAAGAGGAGGAGCAGTAGGAAGAGCCAAGCCCTAAGAAAAACACAACACCTAAATAAGAAGAGGTATCCCCGGAGCATAAAAGGTTGTCTCTTGGAACCACTAAAAAGGAGCTAGCTGCTACCCTAGTTGCCTTGAGCACACCAATAAAACCTAAGAAGAAAAGGCAGAGGCAAACTCCCTTTTAATTCAAAATAAGGAAAAACACTAGGATTAAATAGGGGAAGCCTCAAACTCCCACAAAGACCCCTATTACAATTGAAGAATCACCAAGTAAAAGAGAGGAGCTAGAACCCATTGGAAATAAAGTTGAGGAAGTCACATCTCCTGAAGCCATCTCAAAGACTCCCATAACCTATGTAAGAAGGCCTATTACTATATCAACCTCCTCTAAGCAACCCAAGGAACCTACAACACTCCAACAAAAAGGAAAAGGGAAGCTACAGGAAAACAAAGATTGTTATAGGAAACACAGAAAGTGCTATAGGAAGAGCATAAACTACTACATGAAGAGAAGAAACTGCTACAGGAAGAGTAGAAGGGGTAGAAATAAGGGAAAGAGGCAACAGAATAGTTAAAGGAGGGGGAAAATTCTCTAAGAACATTTGAAAAGGATCTTCCAGAGCTACAAGAGCCTAGTCCACTGCCCAATTTGAGCTCCTATTACAAGTTCATTGAAGGTGGCAGAGTGATCTCACAGAAATTTTTTGTACCTCCCTTCTTTGAACTTGAAGTAGAAAGAGGAAGGACACATAAATGGATGCAAATTTCCAAATCCAAGAAGGTGGAATATGTAGGCCTTATGGAAGAAAATATCCTAGAAATGGGCAAGGAGTTGAGTGAGTTAAGGGATAGAGAGTACATAATGAGAACGAAGCTACAGGTAGAAAATATATGGTTGAGGAAGAAATTGCAAGAGAACGAAACCCAATTGGCCATAATGGAAAGCCTCTCCATGGAGGCACTACAATGTAGACTTCCATCCAAATCCCATGCACTTTTCCTCAAAGACCAATGGATGCAATTCCAGATAAAGACATTGGCACAACATGATTCCATGCCATTCCAAGGCTACAAGTAGTTCATTAAGTTGTGTCACAAGAGTAGAATTGAAGACAAAGCCAAATTAGTTGAATTCTACCTGCACAACGTCACCTTAACTGATATGAATTTTTTGGATCCCAATGAAAAATTGGGAGACTTTTAGTTGATGTACCTTGCATCTTGGATGGAACATTAGGAGGCAAGAGCTGAGGAGTTGAGGAAAGTAGTCCAAAGAAGAAAAAGAACCCCTCTGCATCAGGGAAAAACAAATACGTTCCATGGTTGTAATTAGCACTCACAACATCATTTCCAATGATGTTAAGCTAGCACCTAGATACCTTGCCACCCAAGAGTAGGCATCTCACATTTTGAGTACACTCTTAGGATGTTAGGGATAGGGAGCCAATAAGCATGTCAGAGAAGATGGAATACCCTGCCACATAGTCTCCATATCAGGGAGTATCACTCTCCTGAAAGGTTAAGAAATGAGTTGGGTAGATCATCTTTGTACAAAAGGGCCATGCAAAGATTGAAGATCAACTGGATTGGACTTAAGCTTACTCCACCTTTGTTGTTGGGTTTACAGGAAGGAAGGAATGAAGAAGAGGAAAGGAAGCAATGGGAAAACATAGAGAAAAATGCAGGCTTCTATCATCAAGAAGGCGCACCATCTACAAAACCTTGGGATGTTAGAGAGGCCACCAGGGCCATGAAGGACATGGACATAGATGAGTAGGTTTCTTTGAGGATGAGAAACAATTTTGGTAGGGGGGTGATGATGAGGCTCATCAATAGGTATATTATATGGGTAAGAATGCCATCCTCCTACTTATTAAATTATCTTTTTTCCCACATTTATCTACAAATTTTGTTATATTATGCTTAGTGTGAGAGTAAAAGATGTGTTGCTATGTCTTGTGGCCTAATGTGTGTTAAATACAGGGATTAGAGCAATTTTGAGTTGATTTGAGTGCAGGAACTTGGAGTAGAAAAGCAAGAGATATTATAAGAGGTGGTCCACCTCCTTAACTCCTCCAATCAGTCAAAGATCCCCTACTCTATCTCATCAACTTGGTGTCATTGCCAGCCAAGCAGGCCGAGTTCATTGACAATCGAGCGAGTGCAAGTCAAAGAAGATTTAGATTCACCTATTCTCAAGTTAAGGCATAAAATATCCCTATTTTCTAGGGATTTATTGTTATCTCCACTTTTTTATAAACAAACAAGCTAAGGGAATCATTGGGATTCAAAGTTTTATTATAGTCAATAGGCCATTGAGTTGAATCACATTTTACTTTTATTTTGATGATGTATTTGACACTTTTTGAATGATAATGAGAAGTTCTATTTTGATCCAGCACTGAGTTGACTCATAGGGCTGAAGATCTTTGGTTAGGGCCCATCCCTAGCAGCAGAAGTTCCTCTCTTGTATCTATATTCTTAGTCTATAATGTTGATTAATTGCTGAAGTTTATTCATGTTTCTTTTAGCTTGGATGATTGATTAAGTTGTTTCTTATTCATGTTTCCTTTAGATTAGAGGGTAAATTAGTTGTTGCAGTTCAATAGAGTAAAATCCATCAAAAATATTGTGATAGTGATCCCTCTCTCATGTTCCTCATGGGATCATGATTAGAGGGCCTCACTATCACAACCCAAAAATAGAGAGTGATTTCCTATTCATCGCATAGATAAAGTTTTAGCGTTGGTGAGATAGTTGTTTATGACTTCTTGCAAATATTTACATTTATTATTTTTCTTCTCATGATAAGCTTTTCCAAATTCAATTCATGTTTTTCAGATTGACTTGTAATAATTTGCAAATGAAAAGAGAAATATGTGCATGTGTTATTGTCAGGTTGTTGGATCTGCAGGAAAAGACCCTTTTCACCAACTCCATTTAGGTCTTCTCCACCTTATTTTGATGCATGCCAACCCATGTTCTAGATCTCTATTTTTTGGTCACCGTGAGGAGCCATCTTAGCCCAAATATGGCCATCTTAAAGTACTGGGCTTGGCTAAGGGTGTTGATAGCGTTCCTTACATTTTCCACAACTTTCATACAACCTTACAACAATTCATCTCACAATTCTTACCCTCCAAACCCTCTCAGCCAACTTCTTTTAGAATTTTAGGACATTCTGTAGTAGTACATGAATCCTGTAACAAAATCATGTAACACACTTGTAGCGGCGTATTTTGACCTGCAATGATAGCCTAGCATAGTTTAGGAGTATTTTGACCCATCATCTTGGATCCCATTACCAGAAGTGCCACCTAGATTAGTCCCTTCACGCCTTTTCCTTTCATGGAAGATCAGATAGAATTAGCTCTTTCATTTATGAATTTAACAATTAGAACTTTATTTACTCCGCAAGTGTGAATTAGATAGTCAATGAATGCATTCTTGAATTATGAAATGGTAGAATAATATTATGTTTTCAAGCAACCCTAATAGCTAGATGAGTGAGTGAAAGTTAGCATAGTTTCATTTCTACAAATTAGCATAAGAGTTGTGTCCTTTCATAGCATTTACATGTCGACAACTTTCATTTTCTGAGTTGAAAAGAATTTACTTCTCTACACTAGGACTAGCCTTTACATTCTCCTTTCAGTTGTTAGACTCCTTTTAGTTCAGTAGAGGAATGGTTTGGAACCCTAATGATCAAGTGACCTAGTTAAGGGTGGCATGAGGAGGGTGATGCATTGATTGTGTATATAACATTGTCACCTCTAAGCTTGTATGAAACCCCAAGTTGATAAATTAAAGTTGAAGAGCCTCTAGAAGTTGCAGCACTCGTCGTTCATTACTAGGGCTCACCATCTGGTTTACCATTGAAAGAAGATGTTGCTCTTTTGTAAGGGTGTTCTTCTAGGAGCAATACCCTAGATCAGTCATACACTAGTTTCCGTAGGTGGTCAAACCACCTACCCTTTAGAGAAGGTCCACAACATTTACATCCATGATAGCCTTTTATTACAAGACTTTTGAAATTACTCTATACAAGTCGGAACATTACAAACAATGAAGATTTGAAAAATTGCATTGAATTAAATTAATATGTGAAATAATATTATTACTAAAAATATCAATACGAATGTAATTTACTAGAGAAAACTCCTAAGCTTGAATAATAATGTATGGTGTAAGCACATATGTTAGAAAACATAAAACTCCTCTCAGTTGTGATGGGTCTTGATACATTGTACACATGTATCCCTTCCATAATTCCTTCAATTCATGTACCAAAGGTTATAAGTAAACATCCATATTTTTCACTTTTCTTCTACCAAGGACTATGAGACCCAACATAAGATGTTCAGTCTTCATGGAAAACCATGGAGGGATATTGTTATTGATCATTACTACAAGCCAAACAAAATAGTTGGTGCTTTGGAGAGAATATGGGTTGATCCCATCCATGGCTATGCTCAGTCATAGACGTCATACATCATCCTTGATTTTTTTCAAGCCATGTATCCTCTATATTCTTCATGGCTATTGAATATGTTGGGATTCACATAAATCTTGACTCACTTCTTTGTGAGGCATGTCATACCTGCAACATAGTTGACTATTTGCAACGAAAGTCTTTAAATCCTATGGATTATAGGCATGTGCCACAATATTGTATGAGGAGGACCATGTAATTTACCCTTTTTTTAATTACGGTACCTGTCATGCCCACATTTTAGACATATCTCTTTGTCTACATATTCTCCTTTATATATAATAAAATCATTAGGACATGTATGATATGATATGTACTGAGTACCCAACATTTTCAAAAACGACTTTGCCTCTTCATAGCTACCCAACAAGATATTATCACTCGAAATAACCTTATCTTTGAATATCCTGTAGTTAGTGGGGAATATAATTGTACAATGTCAAAATTTCACATTCATAAAATCAACCATATTTAAATTTGATTGCGTGAAAAAATATAGGTAATCTAATCGATTATGCAAGTCAATTACCTCAATATTGCTGAGAAACATGCATTCAACATGCCAAACTTTTCTTTCACATTGTACAACAACATTATTGTCCCCAACTGAGTAGACTTTGACTTGCCATTAGGTCCAAAGAGAGGGGTGGTGGAAGAAAATTTCATGCTTTTGAATAAGGTATCAATGGTATGAGCATTATCCCCTAGCTCATTGTTCTGGAATGGGACTAACAAAACTGCCTCCATAGAATTCATATCCAGTAAGTAACCATCCATACCAACCTTCATTTGATTGCTTCTTACATTGAAAACTTGTGATGAAGAACTATAATTGTTGTAGTCATTCCTAATTGGTAAATTTGGATGTAATGGGAATTTAATAGGTGGTTGATGAAACCATTTTTTTATACTTCCTCTTTGATTCTTGCTCTTAGTGCAACCTTCTCTCGAGTTGACATTGTAGTGGGGTGCTTCAGAAGATGGGAGGTGGGTTGCTCATTATCACTAGAATCCTAATTTCAGAAAATATTGAACGTCATTAGTACAATATCAATGATATTAGTAAGCACATCAATGCAATTGGTTTGTTAAAATTACATTATACCAAACAATTATTACCATCGTTGATCCAAGATTACAACTGGAAGATATTATGTTCCAATTTACAGGGTAAAGAGGTTGTCCATTTTCATCTAGCGATTGCTTGCAATATGCTTCTACTTATAAGAGCTTCAGACGTTTTTGAAAATAATATGGAGTAATATTTTTTGTATCTGAACTTGATTCTGAATCAGGTTCTTGTAATTTTGGACAATTTTTTATTCAAATTGATATGGATTAAAAAAAATAGATAATCAAAATATTAATAAAATATAAAATTACTAGAGATGGAAAGGAAGAACTCTGTGAAGGACTTTGATCAATAATATGGAATGAGCTAGAATTTGAAGAATTGACCATTTTCAGATATTGTTGAGATTTTATCCCTGCGTTTGAGAAAAATCATAAATAAAAATTTGTGTGCATACCTAAAATTAATCTCGAGAACCATATAACCACAATTTGAATTTCATTACAGTTTTCAAACAATTTTTTAAGAATAAGGTGACTCTAAGCAGAAAATGTATACTATAAATTACTATAATTAATGTGGATGCATCCTAAACGATAATTTGAGATTAATATTCCATTTGATGTGAAAATAAAATTTCAGAGAGTTTTTAAACCAGACCAGTGCACTTATTAGAACAAAGCGCACTGTTGTGTTTAAATAATGCCATCACCGAGGCGTTTAAATAATACCCCCACTAGATTTTGACATTCGAAAAAAAATATGTTATCATATCGGTGCGCTTCTACAAAAATGCACCAGTGCATTCCATAAAAAAAAAACATCACCACTATACTCATGTTTCCAGATTTTAAAAAATAAAAATGAATTCAACCAACTTGGTGCTCTTATAACAATTAGAGAGCATATGCATTTAAACAAAAACCACATTGTTGCGTTAAAAAAATTAATCGCATCGTTTTGAGATTTTGAAAATAATAAAAAATTATATCATTTCGACGTGTTGAAAAAATTTGCCACCCTGACAATGTCAATGCTCCTTTTTTATAAACTAATGGTGCAGTTGACTATCGAATGCACTGATGTGCGAATAAATTACAACAACAAAAAAACCCATTTTTTTTTCTTTTTTAAAATTAAAAAATTATCAACAATTGATTTTTCAAATATAATTTCATAAAGAGTTTTAAATAGTAAAAAGTTATTCATCATTTCATTAGTTTATCCAAAATTTCAAGTAGTGATTTGCAAGAGAGGCATACCAGGAGCATTCTGCACTAGCATAACTATTCAAAATATTAGAAGTCAAAAGGTATGGTGATTCAGTAAAAAAACTGCATAATAAAAAATTAAAATTGTATTGTTTATTTTACTAATAAAATATTTTAGAATTTCTTTTAGGGTTTAATTAAAAGAGAGATTATTTGTAAGAGAGACAAATTGAGAGCATTGTGGAGCTGCAAAATATTTTGGATCCACTAAAAGTTCAAAAGTTGAAAGGTATGGAGATTCACTCAAAACCCTATATAACAAAAATCTTAAATTTTACTATTAAACTATTTTCAGTTTTTGTTAGATTTATTCACAATTTAGAACAAAAAAACAAATAAATTGAAAACCTATTATATAAAAAAATTACTATATATTTTACTAGTAAATATTTTTACGACCTGCTTTCCTAGTTAAAGTTAATTAAAATGCAGACAAAAAATAAAAAAATCAATATTTACCTTAGACCCTTGCTTCTAAGTGAAAATTTTCACTTTAGGGTTTAACTTCCTCTACCACTTCACAATTAGGGTTTTTCAATTTGAAGATTTTAGATTTAATGGATTTGTGTACTTAATATCTATAGGGTGTTTGACATGTAAAGTAGCGGAATCAATTATTGAATTAGATACAAACCCTATAAGTCATCTCCATTTTTTTTTAAATGGCTATATGTTCTGCGGTGCACCCTTTGTAATATGACGCATCGATGCTCCCTATGTAATACAATGCATTGACATATTAGAACACTTTTGATTATGTCTAGTCTATTAATCATTTCTCTTAGTGTAATATAACCCATTTCTCTCAGTGTAATATAACGCACTAGCGTGCCTCTTCTAAATAACACCGTTAAATCATTTCAATGTGTTTATCCTTACAAATTTCACCATAATAATTTAAAAGTATTTTTAAAAAGTATTTTTCCATGATGGTGTGCCTAAAAAATTAAATGTCGAGTGTGTTTATTGTTCCAAGAACATTGGTGTATTTATTTAGATAAACATACTTGTTACTAGAGTATTTTTAAATGAAAATTATTTGATTTATTTGTAAAATATATTTAATGAATTCTATATTGAATGGTACATGTTGTATATTGATGAAAAATTTCTCAGAATGTATCAAGTAACAAAAATATTGATTGACACAGTGATATCACATCAAAAAAAGAAGAGAAGATAGGTTCTTTGTAATTTCTTTACAAAATATATTTGAGTTATATGTAAGTTTAACTAATATGTATTGGTTGGTGTGTGTCATGAAGAGCCACAAAATGATCAAGGTCAATAAGATTATTTCTAATCTAGGTGCAGAAGAATGTAAAATCCTGATAGAAAAAATGCAGAATGATGAATGAGGTGAATGAAAAGATACTATTCAATATGAGTTTTTTTTTCTTTTATTTTTTTTTGAATTTTCAATAATAATATACCTAAGAATATTAGATAACATGTTTAAAACAATATATTAATTCATATATGTTTAATGTTCTATAGGGAGCAACAATGAAGGAAAATATGGATGTCCTTCGAAGAAAAGAAAAATTATAGAACATGTAAATGATGATGAATTGGTCCTTAGCTCATCTAGAGTGGTGCTGGAGGCTAATGAAAGGGGTAATTTTTTTTACAAAACTATGAGGGATATAGTGGAACCTGCGTATAGACATACTTTCCACTTACAATACAAAAATCAATCAAGTGATTCCAAGAACTAAATTATATCTAAACTACAGGAAGTGTTTCCAAAGAAATGGTCAATGAGATGTGTTAGACTTGGAATAGCAAAAACATACAACAACAAAAAATAATAATTCAAAAGGTAATATTCTCAATTGTATAAATTTATTTTCTAGAATTATATGTATATATTACTACAAACCATTAATTTATTAACATAGATTTTGTTATATTTAGTTTTCATATATCATTATAGAAATAGTTTATTACTTTTTTCAAGAACATTATGAAAATCCCAAATGATCAATATGTGTAGGAATTTACAGGGTAAGTTCCTCAGACAGAACACCAAAGGACAATGCTCACAAATAGATCAAAGATCATACAACAGTATCCTTGATGTGGTTAAAACCCTCAAAGAGGGAAACATTCCACGACCTAAGACAATGGGGCCACTTCAAGCAATTTATTAATAAAAGAATGAAAATTTACATAAGCTTCTCTCATGAACGGTTACCCTACAAATGACCCTCCATGATCTTTAAATAAAGATCATAGACCAATCAGGTGCTAAGCCATGGATCAAGTGTCTGTAATACCCAGGAGAAAATGAACCGCCGTATCACTTTATGTCTAGAACATATCGTGACTATCAAATTGTAAGTTACAAAAGTGCATAGTAAAGAAACACACTTTAGCTAACTCTATACTAGACCAAGTTATACTTAACTATTTCCTATGTGTCGGAATATCCTAACATCCCCCCTTAAGAACAACTTGGGATAGGATTGAAGGATGTACAAATATGACACAATAGGAGAAGGAAGGAGGCATTAAAGCCTATCCCCCCTTAGTGACAACTTCCTGAACTCCAACCATAAATCGAATTTTCGTAAACTTTGCTCTATGAGAGCCTTTGTAAAGTTGTCTGCAACTTGATCACCTGTTGAACAATATTACACTTCAAGAACATGGTCATGAATGAGATTTTTGATGAAGTGCATGTGAAATTCAATGTGTTTGCTGCACTGATGTTGGACTGTATCTTTTCATAGTTGAATGGCACTTTGATTAACACACCAAAGTATAGTTGGATGTTTCTACTGAAATCCAAACTCTGATAGGATCTAATGAAGCCACAGGGATTCCTTACTAGCTTCTACAGCACCACGATACTCTGCTTCTGCTGAAGAAAGATAAATGGAACTTTGTTTCTTGCAAGCCCTTGTAATAGGTCCTGAACCAAGAGTGAACACATAACCTGCAGTAGACTTACGATCATTAAGGTCACCAGCCCAATCGAAATCAGTGAAACCAACCAATAAGGAGATGCTTCTGCACTGTAATGAATCCCAAACTAAATTGTACCTCAAACATAATGAATTATTCTTTTAGCTACTTTCCAGTGACTTTCATGTGTGTTTTGCATAAATTGAGCAATAAGGCTAACAACAAAGGAAAGGTCAGGATGAGTATGGTTCAGATATAAAAGTTTTCCTACAAGTTGACGATATAAGGTAGCATCAACTTTAGGGGAAGTACAAGTGACTGAATGTTTGGCTCCAAAATGAAATGGAGAAGGGGATAGCTTACAATCTTCCATGTGAAAATTGTGTATAAGATCACAGGCATACTTGGACTATGAAAGGGAAATACATTCCTTGGATTGCAAGACGTGAAGACCATGAAAATATTGCAAGTGTCCTAAGTCTGTAATTTCAAACTTGTTTTTAAGGTTGGACTTCACATGGTTTATAAGGTTGGGATCACTACCAGTAAGGATAATATCATCAACATAAAGAACAAGAATGATAAGAGACTTGCCCGTTTTCTTGGTGTAGACAGTATTGTCAGAATGACACCTAAAAAAGCTAGTTTCTAAAAGAAAGCTATCCATTTTGGCATACCAAGCCTGAGGGGATTTCTTGAGACCATAAAGGGATTTCTTAAGCTAACATACAAGGCTAGAGTCTATTTGTATAAAGCCAGTACGTTGTTCCATATGGATTTTTTCATGTAATTCCCCATGTAAGAAGGCAGATTTAACATCCATCGGATGGACTTCCCATTTGAAAGAGGAAGCAAGGGAAAGAACAAGGCAGATAGAGTTCATTTTGGCAACATGGGAGAAGGTTTCAGTATAGTCAATTCCTTCAACTTGTGAAAAACCCTTAGCAACAAGACGAGATTTATGTTTATCAACTTTTCCATTTGGTCCATACTTTGTTCTGTAAACCCATTTGCATCTCACAAGTTTCTGTCCCTTTAGAAGAGGAACAATATCCCATGTATCATTTTCTAATAATGAACGATATTCTTCATTCTAGCTGCATCCCAATCTGGATGGCCTGAAGCTTCTGCAAAGGTGTTAGGATCATAATTCACTGAAGCTTGAGCTAGTAAAGAAGAGGCTCTGTCGAACTGAGAACTTGTATGCTGTTGATCTGTAGGATCACCGACAAGAGCACTTGTTACATCTCGAGTAGCACAAACCCATTTTGGAAGCTGAGGAGCTAAAGGAGGATCTTGAGAAGGTGGGGGAGGATTGTCATCCTCACTTTCATCACCTGAAGAAGAAATATTTTCAGAAGTAGAAGGGATAGAGAGAGGTGGCACATTCGCCGAACTAGGCTCGTAGACAGATATATTTTCAGCAAACTTTACATCTCTTCTATTGATAACATTTTTGGACTTAAGTGGAATAAGTCTATATCCTTTGACATCTTCAGAATATCCAACAAATATACATTTTTTACTCTTAGGTTCTAAAGCTTTATGTTATCCATCTGGAATATGGGCCCATGCTTCACTTCCAAAAAACATGGAAGTGACTTACATTTGGTTTAATTGAGCTCCATGCTTCTTCTGGAGTGATATTGTTTAAAACTTTAGTAGGAGTGCAATTTACTATGTAATTTGCACGGTTAGTTTCTTCTACCCAAAAATTAAGACTAAGCCCTTTAGATTGAAGCATTTAATTAGCCATTTCCTTTAAGGTGCAATTCTTCCTTTCAGCTACACCATTTTGTTGTGGAGTATATGAAATAGTATGTTGCATTTGAATTCCATTCTTAGTGCAAAAGTTGTTGAATTTGTTGTTAACATATTCTCTACCATTATCAGATCTTAGCTTAAGAATTTGATGTCTGGATTGTTTTTCAACAAAGGCCTTAAAGGTCAAGAACATGTTAAATACTTCACTCTTGAGTTTTAAGAATTATACCCAAGTGCGTCTAGAGAGATCATCAATGAAAGTTAATACTTGTATCCGGAGAATGCAACAACTAGAAGTGGACCACATACATCACTATGCATAAGCTATAAAGGGGTTGAGGCATGCCAAGAGGCATGTTTTTCAAAACTATCCTGATGATGTTTTCCGAGTACACATCTAGAGCAAACACCATCTCTGCAAGATACCATTGGAAGACCTGTCACCATATTTTCTTTACATAGATTCTGAAGGGAGAGATAGTTTAAGTGACCAAATTGCTCATGCCAAAGTTTGCTCACTTCATCATTATGAGCAATAAATACTGAGGGAAGATTTGATGAACCAAAGTTGTTAAACTTATACAACCTTGTAGAATCATCAACAATGCCATTAGCTAAAATCTATCTAGGATCTCTGAGGTCCTTAATTACAACATCGTGGGGTGAAAATTCAACAATTTTACCTTCACCTGAATGAGTTATCTGATATACAGATCGAATGTTGCAGGATAAGGTGGGAACACATAATACATCATTAAATTGACCATTGTCTAGATGAACAGTTCTAGTCCTTACAACACTAAGAGATCTATCGTCATCGACATATATATTTTTGGTGTTATAATCATTTAAAGAAGAAAACATGGCTTTGTTTTTGCCCATGTGATAAGAATCTCTAGAATCAATGAGCCACTCAGGAGAATGAGAAGAAGAAGATACATTTAGTGCATAACTAGAACAAGATGATTGACAACCACATGAAAAAAGTGTTATTCCTGAAGGTGAAGTTGAAGTTGAAGAGTGCTCCAGATGGATGTTATGCTTTTTCATTGCTGCTTCCAAGGCTTCCATCTTCATAAAGCATTTGGATTCTAAGTGGCCATCTTGATTACGAAAGTGGCAATGTCTATCAGTCTTCTTCCCATTGTTTTTATTTGCCTTATCATTTTGTTGAAATGATTTTTCATTTTGAGACTAAAATTGCTTAGGACCCTTGTTTGGTTTAGGAACATTCGTTTTAGGATACTGCTTCTTAGGATTCTTTGAATTTGGTTGCTTTTGGGAGACTAAGGCTTTCTTAGGAGACTTTCCAAGATTAAGAAGATCAAGATATAAGATCTTTTCTTGTTCTCTTATTAAAGAATCAGAAAATGCATCAAAAGAGGGGGACTTGTAGTCTTGTCCTTAAGAAATAAATACTTCTCTAGTAGAATGGAAGGTGGGAAAAAAAACAAAGTAGGTTGGTCTTAAATTATTAATAATGGAATAGATAAGGCTACCATCTTCTTTCTTAACCTTAACACCTTCCAAGAGTAGTCCAAGGGTCTTGAACTTGGACAAAAAATCTTCAATGGAAGAAAAATTATTGGGGTCCAATGTAAGCAACTCATTTTCGAGTTGATGGGCTCTAATTTCATTTCTAATTCCAAAAACTATAGTGAGTTGTTTCATTGCTTCATTAGGAGTATCAAGTTCTGCGATATGGAATCTAAGGTCTAGAGAAATAGACATCCCTATCCACCGACGTGCTTGATCTTGCCCATTTTCCCATTTGGTTGCCTTATCTTCATCTTGAGGTTTGGTTTCTTGGCATGAGGTTGTTCTGTAAAAACATTAACTTCTAAGTAAATCCAAAATGTAGGACCACCATTGGAAGTAGTTGGTGCTATCAAGAATAACTTGGCATGGACTTTCTATTTTAACAAAAACTAAAGCTATAGATTTTGAAACTAAGTGTTCAAATGGAAAGATCTCGAAAAATTAGGCGGATTAAAAAAAAAAGCGGCTCTGAAAATGGCTTCTGCATGAAGAAGTTATTACTTTTTGAATAAAAGTTGTTGAAGATGCAAACGAAGTACATGAATGTGCGGAAATGAATGATAATGTTATATTTAAAAAAAATCTCCCCCTCCCCCTCTCCCCGCCGACCCCGCTTTCCAAACTTAATCTAATTAGCTCACTTTAAAAGAAAATTATGTGACTCACTTTTATAAATAAGTGAAAGTCACTTTTACAATGGTACTTTATGAGCTACCGACTGAATTGTAACTTAAATAAAAGATAAAGAGACTTTAGAATTATAAGTGACTCACTTTTTATAATGGGTGAGAACACTTTTACATAAAGTAACTTTAAAACATAAGTTACACGTGCTTTTTGAAAAAGTAACTCAACAAAAGGAAAGACTTGAACTCAAGACCTCTATTCTCATAAAGTAATTTTGGACCAAGTGAGCTAGTTTAAAAGATTAGTAATTTTTGGAAAAAATGAAGGGTTTTTTTTTTTTTATATTTTTTATAGTCATTGAAGCTTTGGGGTGTGTGTTTACTTGAAAAAACTCTTTTGCCTACAAAACAAAAACTACAAAACCCAACATGGACATACAAAAAAAATCAAACCTTACGGCTTGAAGTTAGCTTTAGCCGGAAACTAAATATTTTCCTCAATGTTTTTTATTTTCCGAGATCACACTAAGGTGTGACGGAAAAGAGCATATGCAAAAATGAAAGGTATAGATCCAGTGATAAAAAACAAAGAGCTAAATAAACCAAAATAAATAGAGAGATGAATAGCTAGAACTGCAAATAAACATTGTATACCTCCAAATCTTAAAAATGGCGTAGCTAGGGCTACCAGAAGCCTTTTCGTGTGAAACGAAAGGGGTTTCTCCCTAGAACAGATGCTCCTAACAAAATAGAGTAGTCCTCTCGGCCCGAAAGTAGTCAGAAATAGTAGATCTATGAAACGATAGTCAGATGCAATTGTACCGGCTTCTAATTTGGATCACCAACAGATGCGGCCCTCAAATAGCTCTGATACCATGTAGGAATTTACAAGGTAAGTTCCTTAGACATAACACCAAAGGAAAACACTTACAAATAGATCACTGATCAATACACCAATATTCTTGACGTGGTTAAAACTCTCAAAGAGGGAAATAGTCCACGGCCTAAGCTAATGCGGCCACTTCAGGAAATTTATTAATAAAAGAATGAAAATTTATATAAGCTTCTCTCATGAATGGTTACACTAAAAATGACCCTCCATGCTCTTTAAATAGAGATCATGGACCAATTGGGTATTAAGCCACAGATCAAGTGTCGGTAATACCGAGGAGAGAATGAACCGTCAGATCACTTCATGTCTAGAACATATTGTGACCATCGGATTGTAAGTTACAAAAGTACATAGTAAAGAAACACATTTTACCTAACTCTATACTAGACCAAGTTATAATTAACTATTTCCTATGTGTTGGAATATCCTAACAACACGTTGATATATGAAACATGCCAATAGGAATGTCCAAAAAAATGTATAAGGAGATGGTCAAAGAAATGGACATAATTGCATCACAGGAGGAGCCATATCAACAATAACGTGCTTCAAATGTATGTAATCTCGATTTACTTTGTACATATAAAAAAATAATTTAGCATTAAATATTAATTTTAAAGTATTTTCTTGCAAAAAAAAAGATGGAACTCATTCAACACATAAAACAGGACAATAAGGAAGAAAAAGATTGATTTCAAAGTTTGTGGGTAATTGTTAATATTTCCTTATAACAACTCAAGGTTTCATTTTTGTATATTTCAATTTGTTTTACAACAACCTTCTTTGAAAGTCTTCAAATAAGTTCTAACATACAAATAAGAGCCATTAGAAGAATTAATTGGCATTGGGTTAAATAACGGTTCGGAATGTATGTTGGCATATCAAAAATTGATTATGTAATTTGTAAGTATCTATGTTGTTTTACTTCTTTGAGTTTATAATTAATAGAACAAAGAAATCCTTTATATTAAATATATAATTTGCTATGGGGCATAAAACTTGCAAGAAACAAAGTATGGAACTACGCCAACAAAAAAGTTGTTGAAAAAAGGCATGATATTTTTTTTTGAAAGAACGTGCATAACTCATGAGTTACTTCTTGCTAATGTACAATGTTTTTCAATTTACATTGATGTATATTATCTATTTCAATTTTCATTATCCTCACCAATGTAGATACACTCATTACACTTTATTTTTATGTTTGCTGATGGAACTGTAAGATCAAGAAGATGAAAACAATCGATGCAATCAACAAAAACTTCCTCCAAATAGCCCAAGTCATGGAAGTATCTCTAGCACTGATAGTAGTTCCAACGAAGAATGATGATCAATTTGGATATCAATGCAACCTGTTGTATTTTTTGAATTAATTGTTTGTGAAAATCTAACATTTTGTTTAAATTAATCAATATAGTGTCCCAATTGAAGGACAAGGGGTTTCCAATAGAAATCCCATGTTGTATGGCAAAGACCCTGTTACTGATATATAAAAAAATATGTTTTATTTCATTCTATTGTGTTATCCAATGTCAATGTGAAATGTTACACCGCTGATTAAATATATGAATGATTAAATATTATAATGAAGATATGTGATATCAGATAATGTAACAAATTAATCCAAACAACATATACAAATGCATTAATAAAATTTTAAGTTATATGAATATTGTTATAAGATATATGTCGATTTTTCGATGAATAAAATATTTTAAAAACTACAATAGCTGCACTATCAAGGGTCAATCTTTCCAACAAAGAGAAAATATTATCCAAAAAATTGGTGCATCTATAACATATAAAAGCACCAGTGCATTTTGTAAACTTTTGTTATATAAAAGCACTTTGACAACATATTTTTTCATGCCCAGTAGCTTTTAAGAAAACGATAGCGCTGGTGCATTTATCCCTTCAAGCACCGATCTTGTTTGAGATTAACGCCCCAATGCATTGTAATTCTTAAGACACCAATGCTTTCATATAACTGAATTCTCAGTACTACAAAATATTATTTCCAACCCAGTTCCTTAAGTGAACTAACAACATCAGTACTTTTGTATAGCTAATGCACTAGGGCCTTTGTACTAATGATACGCATCGACGCTGCAAGTTTAAAAGAGCACCAGTACATTATTATTTTTTGCATGCACTGATGTCATTCCTTAGAAGAACATCCTGGGGATTTTGTATCTCTTAGCACTAATGAAATATATATTATGTACCAGTATTATTTCCATTCATCGCCTCAATGCTTTTAGTAATGTATGTTTTATTGTGCTTTTATGTATGAGGTGCACCAAAAAGAAAAAAACATCTACTAGGACCTTCAGTTGCCCATATTTTTTTAGTTGTAATGAAGTTCCGTTAAAACCTCCAATAAAAGCTTTGTTATCCCAAACAAATGTTTTAGCAGATGTTTTTTGACAAATTTTTCCAATTTTATATCACTAAAAACCTTCATTATAGCCTCCTCTAGAAGGTCTTTTCCTTGTAGTGGGATTCCTCAATCACTCTAAGTAGATCTTCCCTAATTAGATAAAAATGGCCCTACAATAGTTCCACTAATCATCCATCCGACCTTTGGCTCTTATAATTTTGAAAGTTATGAAACATACATTGGAGCTCATTTTTCATAAGTTGGCTCCATTAGATGTACTAGATTGTATTCTTCATCCACAACACGTAAAAAAAAATTAGGTAACTGAACCACCTCAACAATGGAGGTTTCATTTATGGCTTTGAAGATACAAATAAAGTGATTTTTTCCCTATTATGGATAGTTCCGCAAAAGTTGAGGCCTTTCCCCCATCCTGGATAGACAAAGTCCAGATGGTCTTATATTTTTTCCTTCCTTTAGAAAAATTATGTAAGAATTTTGGGTTTTCATCCCCACATTACCAACTAGATAGCTCTACGTTTTATATCTAGAGGGCCTCCTTCTCCTTTAAAAGTTTCCTTTTGTATATTCTAGCTACAACAATTTTTGCTTTGTGTCCTCTATGGAAAAACTCCCTTCCTTTGAGTCACTAAGGGTACTCATCTCCTCTTCCACCATCCTTAGTTTGAGCTTGTCCCTTTTCCTTTTAAGCGTCGATCATTGTGAGGTTTCTCTCTTGAAATTTGTGATATTTTTTGCAAACTAGGCAACTGTTGAAACCCAGGAAATTGGGTTATAAAGAGTCCAACTCTCTCATATGAGTGTGACAAAAGACTCATCCTTGAGCTAAGAAGCATTGAAATTGAAATGGCATGTTGGCTTCCTTATACCCCCTATGATATCTAGAAGCATAAGGTGGTGGTCAGACTCTCCCCCACTTCCCACCCACTGCCCTAAAAGGGGTACATTTTCCATCAATGGTTTCACCAAAACAAAATGATCCAAGTGGTTAGCTATTACATCTCCATTTCACTTGTTTCTCTAGGTAGGATTAGTTTTGACCAATTCCACATCAATAAGTGTATGCTTTATTAACCAATTGGAAAATAAATTAGTGAGAGGGTACAACCTAGCATTTGGCCCCCATACATCAACAGTTTCCATGGAGAAATTGAAGCCCCCCCATTATAAGGTTGACTAAGGAGAGAAAATATTTTTCATTAGAAATCACAAAAGTTCACTCTATCCTTGAAAGGGCCATATACATTTAGAATTACCAATTTCATTCCAACTCAACACTGAATACTTTTACTCTAAGGGAGGATTCTAGCCCTGATGAACTAAGCAACTTCACACTCTAGGTATTATATATAATAACCAACCCACCTAATCTTCCTCGAGCATATGAGAATGCAAAATTCCAACCCATGAGTAAGGCTTGCATCAAAATTACTACCCTTTACCCTTCTCTCAATATTTTTTTGAAGGAGTAACACATTTGGGCTACACAATTTTACTAACATCCACAAGGCTAATTTCTTAGATAGGTTTGATAAACCTGTGCAATTGAAATATTGTATGATCATGAGGAAAATCCTCACAAGGTCCTTGCTACTCCAAGTGCCCCATCTATGGATAACTAATTTCCAGTGATATATTAAGTCTAGCATTTTTTTGTGCTTTTGGCAGGTGGAATTTTCATCATTGAGTTCTCCCATGGGAAAGTATAGAAAGAGAGAGGCTTAGACCTATAATAGTGAGATGAAGTCCCTTTAGAAATCCATAGTCTGATAATATAGTTGGATATGGATTCTTTTGACTCATCTTGTTCATTAGACAAGGAGACCCATTGGGAGGGGATATGAATGGGAGTTGAGGGGCATGGGCATTGTTCCTAAGACAACTATTGTAGGGAAATAAATGTATCTCATAGAGGCTCATAGTGGGAGGAATATTCCATACCCATACCCAAACCTGATTAGGAATCAATCCAAACAGCATCAGAGTGAAGGGATGAGGAAGTACCCTGAGGGTTAGAAGGGCATGGAGATAGGGCTATGAACTTCATTGTGGTCTCTGGCTTGACTTCCTTATCCATAAGTGGTTTTCTTCTAGCTATTGTTGCCCCTAATGGTTGTGTGGAGCACTTGGAAGGTATGCTTTTGACAAGCAATCTAGTGGTTTTTCAATAACAATTCTAACTTTTTCTGTATCTTGAGTTCAAAGAAGATAAAAGATTTTGATAAAATATGTGGAAATAGACAAAGGAAGCTCAAGTGTTGATAATTGATGTTTTCTATGCAGGAAGACGTGGAAACAGGGGGTTGTCGATCAAAAGAAAGGAGCAAAAGGAAAATAACTACTATCCCTCCAGCAGGGCACTCGATGCAGACGAGACCAAAAAAGATTAGAGCCGAATAGCCCAGGGAAAGAATGCGGGATACCAGGTCGGAGAGCGCAAGAAGGAAAAGGAAAGAATTGAACGATTAGTGAATCCCTCAAGATCTTTGATCCTGAGGGATCACTGCTTTAACTTATCTTTTTTGTATAGATACCTTCGTCATTTCTGTTATATAAAGGCACCACGCCATTGAGAAAAGGACGACTGTTTTTTTATTTTAAGTTTCAGAACAAATTATGATCATTGAGTTTCGCTGAGACCTAATTTTGTATACTTTTGATGAGATTAATATAGAAGACTTGGTGTTCATTTCATCTCTGCATCTGGAGTAACTTAAGGCAGTGTACCCTTGGCAGCTCAGGGCCCGGCTCCGAAGGACACTTGCTTTTGTATTATTATACGGTGATTTGTGTGTGATTTGTTTATTTCTGTTATTTAAGTAATCTGATACATCTTTTATGTGATATGCCATGATTGATATGTGAATGACTTCTTTTCTCTGCACTGTACAACTGGATCTATTTGAGTTGCATCTTTCGATTATTTCCGTAACAGAAGGTTAGCCTGAATGTATCATTATTAGATCCATGTAAAAGAGTATTTGTGAGACTTGCAAGCCATATTACTTCGTTAAGAAGCATAGCCATATCATCTATTATTCTCAGATTGCTGTAGTAGTATAAAACATGTACATACGGGTGAGAATTGTTGTCTCATACTTCATTAAGGATTGTTGTTCCATTTTATTACTGCTGTTCCATTTTATCACTGTTGTTCCATTTGATTACTACTGTTCCATTTTACTGCTGTTCCATTTATTGCTGTTCCATTTCCAGATTGCTGTTCCATTTTACTTTCCATCGCTTTATTTACCTGCCTTTGTTGTTTATGGTGTGAGAGAAGGTCTAAGGCTGTAGTGAGCCTCAGCAAGACGCTGCTTAGCTCCCAGACCTATAAGTCCATGCTCTAATTTCCTTTCTTCATCAGTTTCTAAAGGGATGGGTTATCGCTTCCGTACCCTTGACTGATCAATTGCCTTGTGTGATTCTACCTTTTAAGTTAGTTTAGTTATAGCTTAGCATCTGTTTCCTTTCGAATCATTAGAACACTATACTACCGAGCACTACTCGGACAAATAGCCTCGGATTGAGTTACTCCTTGCAATAACAAATCGTTCCCGGATTGACTTATTAATGTGGGATAATTAGTGGTGTGAGAGACCCTAGTTACAGCTCTACATTTTGGCACCGTTGCCGGGGAGGAGTAATAGTCATTTGCCCTTTATAGAGTAGTGTGCAAGTCTGCTAGGGGGGAGTTGGATTTTAAAAACGGAAGGTAAGAACCTGCGTACGGAGCATGTAAAAGCCCTGCTCCACCGTCTGTTCTCTTAGCAGAATTGCTGGTTGTTAGGATTTAGTAGCTTTTAGAGTGCATGACTAAGCAGAAAAAGCTAGAAAAGAACATCAAAACCCCAGCCAAACCTGAAAAAGCCAAAGGACCGGTGACCCTTGGCCGAACAACCTTTATAGATGAGATCTACAAGAAAACTGAATCTCAGCCGTCAGTAGGCATCCGAAAGATTAATTCTAGGCAGCCTACTAGTTCCCTTCAGGCTACAGCATCACCATCTGGAGCCTTTGCTGAGGTACATAGCCAGACTGATGAACAGGACTATCAAGAAATTGAAAATTCTGTATCAGAACGGCTGCAAGAAGGGAACTTAAGCAACCTTTGTGAGGGAGAAGGGGAAACAGGGGAAATAGAGGAACCAAGGTCTCCTTCTAGGATAATCCAGCTATTAAACAACCCAGATAAGGGGAGCGCAACCATAATCAATATTGAAGGCACTCCATTCCCTCAGATAGAAATCCCAGACAAAGGAAGTGTCATTAAAACAGTTCCTTCCAAGGCTGGCTCTTCTCAACCTAGGAATACCCTCCTAGAAATTCCGGAAGACTATTGGCACATATTCGACACCATGGCACAGAATCAGCCAAATACTCAAACCTCTACATTGCAATATCCGATAGTAGACTCTGCTGCAAATGCACCCATGAAAGCGATCCCTCTTCAACACATCCCAACGTTTCATGGACTCACATCAGAAGACCTTGACGCATTCTTATTTGAATTTGATGTGTTATGTAGAGGATGTGATTACACCACTGATCCCAAAAAATTGAAGTTGTTCCCCTCCACTTTGAAAGGAGCAGCTTTGAGATGGTTTATGGGTTTAGGTGGTGGAGTCATAAACAACTGGGAGCAAATGAAAGAATCCTTCCTTAAGAAATATCAGGATTACTGCAGGTTAAGAGAACTAAAAGATGAAATTTTCCAAATGACGGCCAGACCAAATGAAACTCTAGAGGAATATGTAGAACGCTTTCAGTATAATTTACAGAGATCCCCCTATGCATCATTACCTATGCCTGATAATGTGTTGAAAACTGCATTAATTAGAGGTACGAAAGAACAATGGATTGAAACATTGAATATCATGGGAAAAGGGGATATTTACCAAGAGAATTTTGTTGAAATCATTAATTTATGCATCAGGAGTTCAAGAGGCAGCACAAGGATAAAACCAACAGAATATGATCGGTTTGTTAGAGACAAAATATCAACAGAAGGAGTAACACGTGTAGAACTTGGTAACTTATTAGAAAATTTTAAAACTGATATTCTAGGGACATTAACTACACAGCTTGATATTGTGCAGGCTAAGCAAAAGCAGATGGAGGCAGAACAAAATCTGGCAATTTTCCGCCCCCGATGCAGAAGAAAACATAGCCACAAGGAATGTCCACTAGATTCAGTTCAAACATGTGCCATCTGCACAAAAGACCATCTCACCGAAAGCTGGCCCTCACTTCCTGGACTAAAGGCAGTATACAAAGAAGCAGAAGAAGAACCAGAGCCAACATACTTTGTTAACCAGCGTCGCCAATGCAACCAAGGCAATCAGGTATGTTTTCGGACCCAACTTCTTCTTTTTAGCCGCCGCAGTATAATGCTCAGCAATATGGTATGTGGCAAAACCAATCTACACCCCCATTTCTGAATTGGTCATCACAGCCGTTTCCATCCCCAAATCCATGGATGAATCAGACAGGCCAATTCAGTTGGCCAAATTTTCCTTACAACCCACCATATTGGCAGAATAATTCATATCCTCCGCAATGGATTCCCCCTACCTCACAAGGTTCACCCTGGCAGACAAATTGGCCAAGATCGACATATCAATCAACAGGAATTGTTCCACTCCCTCAACCAACTCTGCCAGCCTTACAACAAAACCCCCAGTCTAATCTGAGACCTCAACTCCCAGCCCAACCCAATCCCAATCCTAATAATAGACCAGTCCAATCCCTCCAAATCATAGAAACATCAGAAATTGGACCTAACATAAGGGAGTGCAATGATCTTCGGTTACGATCTGGACGTATAATAGAAACAAAGGGAGACAAAACCGTTCATATTGAAGATCAGTTACCAATAGAACGACCACCACAACAAGAGGATGTAAATAGAGAACAGAGCCATCAGCAAGCAAAAACATCCTCTCCTCCTTTCTCGGAACGATTAGTCATACCACGACCATTACAATATCCAGACTTCGACATTCTGGGAGAGTTACAAAACCTGTACATAAAAATTCCATTCCTCCAAGCGATACAAGATATTCCTATATACGCAAAAACTATAAAGGAACTGTGCATAAAAAAATCAAGGAGGAATACAACTACTAACCCTAGAGTCCAAGTAGTTGGTACTTTATCCGACTTGTTATCAGGAAAAGAGACACCTATCAAATACGAAGATCCCGGGAACCCAATTGTAACTGTCCAAATCTATGGTCAAACCCTGACTAATGTTATAGTCGACCTGGGAGCTGCAATCAACATTTTGACAACTTCCACCTGCCAAAAGCTTGGCATCACATCGGTAGAACCTACTTCTACTTTGCTAGAATTGGCAGATCGATCTGTGGTTCGACCAGAAGGTACTCTATATGATGTCATGGTTTCTGTAGACTCCTGGGAATATCCAACTGACTTCCTGATAATTAATCCAAAAACCCAACTAGATGGACATCCGCTAATACTTGGAAGACCTTGGCTTGCTACTGCTGATGCCTACATTGGTTGCCGACAGGGAAACATGACCATAACTAAAGGACCAGACGTTAAAAATCTAGTTCTATACCCTCCAGCATAGCCAAGCCTACCAACGATCAAAACTAATCAGTATCCTGTGTCATATCTTACTAATAATATCAGATCTCCATCGACTGTACATAAGGCTTTAGATTTTAAAGATCAGACAGAAGATGATGCCATCAATAACTTCATTAGTCAAACTGAATCTAGATCTCACACACAGTGCTTTATGATAGAAGCAACCTTTTATAGTGAGCTAGAAGAAGACTCTTTAAAAGATCCACATGACCAAACAATCCCAGTAACTGTTGTTGCCAATAGTAAAGTAGTAGAAATCGAACCTGGTAAGACTCTAAACATCAATGCCAACCTCACACCAGATCAAGAAATAAAGCTTGTGAATCTGTTACAAAAATATAAGGAAGCATTTGCGTGGGATTACCCTGACATGAAGGGGA
>APFE031036827.1:0-28468 GCA_000404065.3 Pinus taeda | reverse complement strand
TATATCAGAAAAAATTTATCCTCTGCCGAACTCAATTATACTGTTACTGAAAAGGAATTCCTGGCTGTAATACACGCTGTTAACAAATTTAGACATTATATTACAGGCTATCCTATTGTGTTATATACAGACCATTCTGCTATCAAATATTTGGCAAATAAACCTGTTACGAATACTAGAATAACTAGATGGTTGATCTTATTGCAGGAGTTTGACATCAAAATCAAGGATCGACCTGGCAAGGAAAACCCTGTAGCCGATTTTCTCTCACGGATACCAAAATCCATTGAAACAACAGTGGTAGAAGACCAATTTCTTGATGAACACCTGTTTGTTGTTGCTGTTCGAACACCCTGGTATGCTGATGTCGCCAATTACCTTGCAGTAGGTAAGCTACCAAAACACTTAACCCCTCAGGAACGGAAGCAGATTGTTCAGAAGAGCACTCGATTTTCATGGATGGAGGACATTTGTTCCATACAGGGGCAGATATGCAAATCAGGAGGTGTATTCGAGAGGACGAGATCTTCGACATCTTAAAAGCTTGCCACGACGGACCATGCGGGGGACATTTTGCCGAAAAAAGAACAGCACACAAAGTACTACAGACAGGATACTACTGGCCTACGATTTTCAAAGATGCGAAAAAATTTGCACAAGCCTGTGACAGTTGTCAGCGAGCAGGAAAACCTGGCCAAGCCGTGAAATGCCTCTGAGACCACAATTGGTCATTGAGCCATTTGAACGATGGGCTCTTGAATTCGTCGGACCCATTAATCCTCCATCAAATCAGAGGACATACATTCTGGTGGCAACTGACTATGTTACTAAATGGGTCGAGGCTGAATCACTGCCTAAGGCTACAGAGGACTTGGTAATACAATTCTTGTTCCATTTGTTTGTACGTTATGGACTTCCGAGAGAAGTAATCACAGATGGTGGACCACAATTTGTTGGAAATAAATTAACTGCAACACTTAACAACTATCATGTCCAACATAAGATCACTACCCCATACCATCCGCAGGCCAATGGGCAAGTAGAAAGTAGTAATAAGGTTCTAGAATCAATTTTAACAAAAACCATTGCAGCACATAGGCGAGATTGGGCCGCTAGGCTACCTGAGGCACTGTGGGCCTATAGAACCACATGGAGAAGTACGACAGGCTATTCGCCTTATCTATTAGTGTTTGGAAAACAACCAATTTTTCCTATAGAATTTGAAATCCAAACGCTACGAACTGCACAAGAGGTCGGCCTAGATTTGAGTGAGGCACAAATCAATCGACTACAACAGGTCAATGAGTTGGACGAAATTAGGCTCTCTGCATTACAGAATACAGCGTTGATTTAGCAACAGCGAGCTAAGTGGCATGATGCACTTATTAAGAATAAAGTCTTTCATGAAGGAGACTGGGCTCTGCTATACGACTCTCGGTTTCAGGACTTCCCGGGAAAACTCCAGACTCGATGGTTAGGACCATACGAAATCCAGAAGGTACACGACAATGGGACCCTTACCCTGATTACAATCGATGGTTCTGGATATGCATTCAAAGTAAATGGCCACCGAGTTCGTATTTATTGAAAGCCACTCACTCGGGAATCCTTCTGTCAGCAGCTACAACAAGATACTGATTTTGAAGTTCTAGGAGAGGAAGCGAAATCTTCCTCACCTGTAACTTAAGTAATTCATTTCATAACTTGTACATAACATCCTGTATATACGTTTTTTGATTATCTATTTTGCTATGTTATTTGTGCAGTTCTGTTGTTCATTTTCAAAAGGAACAGCATTTGTGTGGTTTTGCTGTTCCTTTTCAAAAGAAACAGAATCTGTGTGTTTTTGTTGTTCCTTTTCAAAAGGAACAGCATTCGTGACGATTTGTTGTTCCTTTCAAAAGGAACGGCATTTGTGTGGTTTTGTTGTTCCTTTTCAAAAGGAACAGCATTTGTGTGGTTTTGCTGTTCCTTTTCAAAAGGAACAGAATTTGTGTGGTTTTGTTGTTCCTTTTCAAAAGGAACAGCATTTTTGTGGTTTTGTTGTTCCTTTTCAAAAGGAACAGCATTTGTGTGTTTTTGTTGTTCCTTTTCAAAAGGAACAGCATTCGTGACGTTTTGTTGTTCCTTTTCAAAAGGAACAGCATTTGTGTGATTTCGCGGTTCCTTTTCAAAAGGAACATCACTTGCGTGTTTTGCTGTTCCTTTGCGAAAAGGAACAGCATTTGGGTGTTTTTGTTGTTCCTTTGCAAAAAAGAACAGCACTTGCGTGTATTTGTTGTTCCTTTGCGAAAAGAAGCAGCACTCGTGGCCTTTTGTTGTTCCTTTGCGAAAAGGAACAGCATTTGAGTGTCTTTGCTGTTCCTTTCTCGGAAGGAACAGCATTTGCGATTTTCGTTGTCCCTCTCAAGGAAATGTTATCCCACCAATAGATTCTTATCTCAGAAAGGCCATCGGCATGTTCTTACCTTTATTTGATGCCTTGCGCCCATGGTCTCCCAATCTTTTAGATACAGCAATGAATTTATGCGATGAATATAAAACATGATATACCGAAATCAACATATCATAAATTGTTATTTACTATGGAGCCAGTATGGATAAGAGGACGAGACGAAGGACGTTAACTTTTCATCTCCACTGTCATTGTCTTCTTCCCGAACCCTGGTTTGGTGATCTTTTTGTCATGACGATTCCCCTGAAATCTTTCTTGATTATTACTAAGGGATAAGAACAAACGATTTATATCTAACTGTTGGGATTATAAGACTTCTTCCACCATTCCCCGCTCTTAAGGAGTGCGGAACCACCCTTATGTGGAAATAAACAAAAAAGAGGTGCTCTGCAAGGAAAAATAAAAACAAAATATGGAATTGTCAAATGTAGGATAGGGGGTCTCATTCAGAGCCAACCTACCATGATCATAAGGATGGAAGCGAAGTGGCATTCCCATTATGGCCACCACACCATGGACATGGTCCAAAGGTAAATTAACAATCAAACCTTGGAACAGGAGGTCTCATCACAAGCTGGCCTGACCACGTTTCATGCCTACCTTGTGAATGGCATTATGGTTATCCGGTTACCAAGCCGGCATAATGGCCTGCATTTTGACAAAGCACTCTTCAAAATACACACAAAGGATCATGGTTCCGGAGGGTGAAATAAACAACTCTGCCAAGGTTATGAACACCTGTTGGCAGCAGAGCTCTGTTAATGGCATCGAAGTCGTAATATTTACACCAGCAGGTATGATATTAAATCTTTCTGTCTCTTATATCCTTTGTATAAATCATATGTCACACCCCGATACATATCGCATGAATACTTATTATCACCGATCATGGCAACGGAACTGACAATGACTACTGGAGATTTCGTACATTTGACACATGTCCAATTCTCCGGTTCCTCATTATATCACGCAGGCTTTCATATAAAACGCGATCTACCTTTTTGCCTCGGTTTCGGCATTTCGTTGTTTTTTTACAACATGGCATAATTCCATATGTTGTACTTTATGATTGGACTCTCGACTGGCTGCTGCTCCTCTCTTTGACGGCTGGGGGCAACCTATCAGATCGTGGGGGGGAGGTAACCTCATTATTGCAGAGGTTACGTGGCTGCACACCATTCGGACAAGATAATGTACGAAGGAAGGGCATGGTTTAACGGTATGATGATTTCATCCTACGAAGATTTCCGTCCACGATCCTTTTTTCGTTGCATGCCCTGTGATCCTTTCCAAAAATTGGCATTGGTCATCCTCTCTGCGTCACAAATACCGCAAGCAGTTGCTGTTCCATTTCTGAGTAGAATCATGGGCGGAAAGACGGTCCGAAGTGAACCTCACATGCTGACAGTTTCCGCTGCTGCTCGTAAAATCCTGGAAAATGCAGGATGGTTGAATTACTTCAACCGCCTGCAAGAATCAAACGAAGCAGTAGCATTAGAATTCCTGCAGAATTTACAGGAAAACCACTATGTAGTAAGAGGAAAGCGGATAGTGGTTACGGAGGACATCATTGCAGAAGTCTCAGGATTACCAGCTGCTGGACCCATATGGACGTTGAAGAAGGAGAGATTGCAAAAAGCGATGGAAATGTTCCAGGACGAAGGCCAAAGCTTGACATTCAAAGGGAAAGGAGTTATGCCGGCAACACTCAGGGAACCCTGGACCGGGCTGGCGAAGACAGTGCAAAGTTACATCACCTGCGAGGGAAGAAAAGACGTGGTAAGGCCTCGTCACTTAAAACTTTTGGCTGTTTTAAAAGGAAAATGCTCTGTGGATCTCCCTGCACTTTTAAATTCGCTGTTACATGACGTGGCCCGAAGCCTGAAGAAGGCCCAGCATATAGATGTAGTTGTCAGCCACCATGGACTGATCCGGTTAATAGTGAGCCATAGTCTCACCCAACAGCAGAGCACTTGGGAGGAATTAATTGAAACAGTCAAGGGGGGATTGACTATACAACCCCCGAAACTTGAACAGTCCTCCAGTACGCCGGAATGTTCAGAAAGACGCAAGGAGCCAGCAGCAGAAAGACATGCTGCTTCAAAACGGAAACAACCCTCCGGTACGCCAGAACGACAAGAAGAACCCAGAGAACCTGCCGACACACCCAACCAACCTGAAAGACCAAGGAAGTCAGCTCGTTTGGCTCGGATACGAGGAAGGTTAGAAAGGATTCAGGGAACCACGACCCAACTAATTGAAATTATGGGCGAAACCCCAGAACTGGAAGGAGGACTCTCCGAAGGAAATGCCGAGCAATCAAAGGCCGAGACTGACTAGCCGGAAGGAGAAATTGAAAAGGGAGATGAACGCTCTAAGGAAGAAGAGGCCACCGAACAGGGCAATCAGGAAGAAGAAATTGCACAGCCAGGGGGTAGCCCGCTGCAGGACCCTCCAGGTGAGGAGGAATTGGCAGAAATTCTGGCCAATATGGGAGAATATGGCCAGCCCTCTGGCACAGGAGGTGTCCCTGACGGTCCCCCAGAAGAAGAATTACTCGAGGAAATGCATGCAGAAGAGGCAGAGGAAGAAAACCTGCCCAGATATGACAATGAAATAGAGGACAACAATCAGGGACAACCTGTCCCCGAAATACTGGAAGATATCCCAGATGAAGAAGGGACGAGCTTAAGGGCCAAACCCTTTGCTGAGGCAAAGGAAATTAAGAAGTTAAGAAAGAAACAGCAGAAGTTGCTGGGCACCATAGCCAGACTCCGGCAGCAAATTCGAATGTTGAAAGCCAGCCTGAGAATACAGAAGACCGTAAGGAAAAGAAGGAGGATCACGATAGCAAGAACCCCGAGGATAAGAACCCGTTTTGCTGGTCGAAACCCCATCAGGAGACCTACTGCCGAGGAACAATCTGTTGTTCCAAATAATAATGAGGAACAGGGTGCTGTTCCAAATAACATGGAAGAACAATTTGTTGTTCCAAATAATAGGGAGGGGCAGACTGCTGTTCCATCTGGCCCCAAAGAACGAATGGATATACCAATGGGACAGCAAGGGGCTCCAATGGCGGAAGGGCCACGGCAACCCTTTATTCGAGTTAAGAAAGAAACAGAAATCAAAGAGGTCCAAACATAAGCACTACCCTCGGGTGTAATTCGCATCCTAAACTCCAAGCAACGTAATAGAAAGGTCTAGGTCAAGCTTCCAGCCTCTACGACTTTGTGGAAAAAGGACCCAAAAACCAGAACTTTGCATAAAATGATGAAGGAAGCTTAGCAAGAAGCCGAGCAGTTGCGAGAACAGACGTCCCCAAGGAAAGATACGAAGAGCTCCAACAGCAACTTCGAGACATCAGTCAGTCTGAGAGCCAGGCCTTTGAAGGGTGGCAGAAGGAGTAGGAAAAGGTTGCTAAGGTAACTCATTGATTAGATAGTGTTGTTAAGCAGATGGACGCTGTGTGTTCCTTATATACTGATGTTTTGACTTGTTGAACCTAGAGACCCAATGATGCTATGGAGAGAACATAGGAGTCTTATGAGGATCCCAAGTGTCATTGAGATATTAGGTCCCATGCACGAAGACTTGATCCGAAATAGTCTGGAATACTTCCTGACTATTAAAGACCTAGCCATCGATGCTGCAAAATTTCAATACCGGACCTCTAACCAAAATATCCAGCTCAGGGAACCCTTCAAATATGAGAATTTTGAGCTAGCTGCAAGCCTATTGAGTCTCTATGGGGAACGGATTCTGCGAGCAGGGCCATCCTGGTTGGGGTATCGATTTCGCAGTCCAATTATTTGGCACCCTGCACCCGGATATCAGGCCTTATATGAGATGCCTGCAGATCAAATAGATCAGTTCTTTGACCACCTAGTTGCTCATCATGGTTGTCGGCCTCCTTGCGAGATCCCTTCTCCGGCCTATCCTCTCACTGCTTTGCATGTCAACTATAACGTTTTCATGAGGCCATGAAACAGGGTAAGCAGGGGGGTGGGTGGAGGACTTGGAAGGTATACTTTTGACAAGCAATCTAGTGGTTTTTCAATAAAAATTCTAACTTTTTATGTATCTTGAGTTCAAAGAAGATAAAAGATTTTGATAAAATATGCGGAAATAGACAAAGGAAGCTTAAGTGTTGATAATTGATGTTTTCTATGCAGGAAGACGTGGAAACAGGGGGTTGTCGATCAAAAGCAAGGAGAAAAAGGAAAATAACTGTTGTCCCTCCAGCAGGGCACTGGATGCGGACGAGATCAAGAAAGATTAGAGCCGAATAGCCCAGGGAAAGAATGCGGGATACCAGGTCGGAGAGCGCAAGAAGGAAAAGGAAAGAATTGAACGATTAGCGAATCCCTCAGGATCTTTGATCCTGAGGGATCGCTGCTTTAACTTATCTTTTTTGTATAGATACCTTCGTCATTTCTGTTATATAAAGGCACCACGCCATTGAGAAAAGGACGACTGTTTTTTGATTTTAAGTTTCAGAACAAATTATGATCATTGAGTCTCGCTGAGACCTGACTTTGTATACTTTTGATGAGATTAATATAGAAGACTTGGTGTTCATTTCATCTCTGCATCTGGAGTAACTTAAGGCAGTGTACCCTTGGCAGCTCAGGGCCCGGCTCCGAAGGACACTTGCTTTTGTATTATTATACAGTGATTTGTGTGTGATTTTTTTATTTCTGTTATTTAAGTAATCTGATACATCTTTTATGTGATATGCCATGATTGATATGTGAATGACTTCTTTACCTCATGTCTCTGCACTATACAATTGGATCTATTTGAGTTGCATCTTTCGATTATTTCTATAACAGAAGGTTAGCCTGAATGTATCATTATTAGATCCATGTAAAAGAGTATTTGTGAGACTTGCAAGCCATATTACTTCGTTCAGAAGCATAGTCATATAATCTATTATTCTCAGCTTGTTGTAGTAGTATAAAACATGTACATACGGGTGAGAATTGTTGTCTCATAATTCATTAAGGATTGTTGTTCCATTTTATTACTGCTGTTCCATTTTATTACTGCTGTTCCATTTGATTACTACTGTTCCATTTTACTGCTATTCCATTTATTGCTGTTCCATTTCCAGATTGCTATTCCATCTTACTTTCCATTGCTTTATTTACCTGCCTTTGTTGTTTATGGTGTGAGAGAAGGTCTAAGGTTGTAGTGAGCCTCAGCAAGACGCTGCTTAGCTCCCAGACCTATAAGTCCATGCTCTGATTTCTTTTCTTCATCAGTTTCTAAAGGGATGGGTTATTGCTTCCGTACCCTTGACTGATCAATTGCCTTGTGTGATTCTATCTTTTAAGTTAGTTTAGTTATAGCTTAGCATCTGTTTCCTTTCGAATCATTAGAACACTATACTACCGAGCATTACTTGGACAAATAGCCTCGGATTGAGTTACTCCTTGCAATAACAAATCGTTCCCGGATTGACTTATTAATGTGGGATAATTAGTGGTGTGAGAGACCCTAGTTACAACTCTACAGGTTGCTAAGGGGGTGTAGGGTCTTCCAAAGTTATTTCCATTAAATGTTGTGCCTTCTCAGGATGATCCTTCTTCTCCATTATGGGCAAGCCCCTTTTCTTACATGTCCTATGGTCTTGTGACCCTTGAAAGATAGTGGAAAATCCCAAACAATGTGCCCATGTTGATGGTACTTCTTGCATCTAAAGGGGATCGCTTCACAATCCAGAATCTATTGGTGCATCATTCCAAGTTAACCCAACTCTAATTTAGCATATAAACCCTTGTGGAAATCCAGATTTACAATAATGTGAGGTAGTTACATAAGGCCTATAGAGATGAAAGACATATTTGCATCCAATAACCCTCCACTTTGTTCCCTATAGCATGAAAAGCCTCCATTGACTAGTATTTTATAAGAAGCCTAGACAGTTGCACCCATACTAAGGCCACATTAATCCTCTCTCTGCTGGCGTGAAATACAAGTGTCCATTTTTTCATAAGAACTAGAGTTCAACTAATACTCTATTTTCACTCCAAAACCCAAGTGGCCTTATCAGCTTCACTAAACTGAAAAATAAACCATCCTCACTTTAAAGTCATTGTTGATGGTTGTAATGCAAACCACTGTCCCAACTCTTTATAAATCCATTCTTGTAGGGTTTTAATTGAAAAAGGCCTACCTCTTTCTTGACCTACCACCACCAATTCAACCATACAAAGGACCTTAGGAAGTTGAACATCTTCTCCTATAACTAGTTCAGGGTCCCCACTTTTTATCTTAGTGCACTATCCCTTTTCCCTTTTGAATCTTAAATTTTTTTCCCTTCTGAGTTCATTGATTCCCCTTGGTTTTTGTTCATTCCTTTCAGTGGCAAATCCTAGCCCTACAAAGATTCTCTTACATGACAAGCAGGATTCTCAAATAAACCTTTCGAACGGGGTTTCTCCCCCTAAAACCAAAAGTGATGCTATCAAAGGATAAACCCTCTAGGTTGTATATTGTTAGTGAGTGAGAGAGTAGCAAAAACCCTACTACTAACCAAACCATCCCCCCTTTGTGATGCCTCCAACCCATTTGAAAAAGAAATTTGTGGCTTACTGTCCAAAGAAAAATCCAAGTCGTTCTCTATATCCACCATAGACTCTGGTTGAAAATCGTCCTCAAAAAATGTCAAAGTGATTGGAAAAACCTCTATATGTGAGAAAAGAGTGTGTTCCTCCACTAAATCCCCTACACTTTCATCAAGATTTTAGGTCCCTATCTGAGTCCACAAGTGTGGGTCAAAAGTCTCTATCATATCACTTTTCAAGCTTGAGACATTCGCCAGAAGCTAAGGAAAGTCAGCCAACACTCCCACCACCTGGCTCCTGTCATGCTCCATAAAATCTTCCTTTGGACGAATATTAGCTATGCTCAATAGATGTCTAGGTGGATTTTCCCACACCTAAAAAAAAATCATAAGTGTTAGAGGAATAATCAATGAGAATATCATCCATTTGGATGTCCCCACGATGTTGTCATTGCTCCATACAGGATAACCCCAAGTAACATCCTCCCCCTGAGCCTCTATACATAGCACAATGACTGCAAATATGCTCAACTCTATCCCACACAAAAACCTCTACAGTAAAAGTTAGCCACCTGCAAAATCCCTAAACCCAATTACCTGAAACCAAAGACCCCCAACCTATTTGCATCAAGCTTCAACGTCCATCTTAACTAATATGAACACTAATACACAATTTAGTGATTTATTATTTATTTTAAATTTATTTATATTTTATATTAAGAAAGTTGTGATCTTTATTTTATTATAATATAACTATTATAAATTATAATATTGTAACTTTAAATAATGAAAAATATAAATTTCACTTTTACGTTAGTTCTCCTTGTAATAAATAAAGAATTAATCGTGATGGTTAGGCCAAAGTACTTCACCATTAGGAGGTCATAGGTTCTCCTCCATACCCTCAGGATTAGGCTTTAATTTGTTTGGTTGGTAAGATGTGATCCCTTCAAGTAGATCTATCTGATTTTCCTCGGGAAAAAGAAGAAGAAAAAAAGCAAACAAACAAAAAATATTTTTAAAATTTATAGTAATTTGTGATATTTTAAAATCATTTAATAAAGTGTTTATAAATTAGATTTAATATATGAAATTATGTAACAAAATTTTTAAGATAAAACAAAGGTTTTTTTCCTATAATCTTGATGTGTAAAGTTGTGTTATAACATTCTACTACGGTGCTTAAATAATATTCATCCTATATTGTTTGATGATCCTAAATTAAATGTATGGTAAATATTATATTATGGAAAATAATAAAATTATAGTAAATATATTGTAACATCCTTATCCCAACAATTTTTTTTAAATATAATAGAGAAATCTATTGAATCAACGAAATTATGTTAATGTTAAGTGATTCGATTCTATGTCAAACTCAAAACATATTTAAGGGATTTTTTAAAGTTTATGTTACCCACTTAGATCATAGGTAGTGTTATTATGGATATTTTATTAATATTGCGGATTCATTTACCTCGTCGCTGGACTCCACATCATTTGCATTGTTGTACACTGCATTAATGCTGCCCGAGCAGACTTACCTTGAGATGACCCCTCCTCATTAAGGCAGGAGAGCCCCGAGGTCCTTCCCTGTCACCGCCATCCCTCTCCCTACTGGCCACATAGTCTGACATTAATGCTCTTTACTTCGGTCATTCGGAAGAGTCTCGAACCATTGCAGATGGCACATCCTCCGCTGTTGGATCTAGACCGATCTACGGTCTCGATGATTCAGGGTTCAAGAAATATGATAATGCTTTTCTCAGTGATGAGAGGTTCATTTGACTATTTTGGTTTGGCTCTTTAGCTCTGTGATAGAAGGGGCGACCTGGTTCATTAATTCACCATGCTCAAATCCTCAACCTTAGAGGTATTTGTAAACCTTGTCACTGATAGCTCATGACCTGCTGATTAAAGATTTCTCTTCTATGATTCTATGTGTATTTGATGGGCAATTGATGAGGGTTTTATTATTGCCCTTGCACATGTGCATATACCACAGAATGGATTTACATTTCTAGTGGAGCGGGTCAATTCGGCGCAGCAGCATGTGGTATATCACAGTTTTTATAAGGTTTATGTTGAAATTTACTCTCTAGCCTTTTGCTAAGGCTCTATGTGCACGTACAGGCTTCGTCCGTAGCTCTGAGGGATGCTAAATCTGAACCCAGGTAAATATCTTCGTCTTATTGCAAGATTCATATCAGTGGTCAAGTTATAATCAAATCTGCTCCTCATTCCCGATGTTTTCTGTGTAGGTACGCATACCAGTGATTCAAACTCTTCTTGTGGCATGGGGCTTTTTGGGTGGTGCTAGTGATCTAAACTAAGCTTACTATTCTCATTTTCCAGGTGGGTTTGGATTCAGAACCATTCCTTTATTTTGAGCTCTTAGAGACAGTCTTCCACGAATAGAGAGTTTTTAGAAGTGTAATTAGACATGATTTTAAGCCTTGCAGCCGGAATGCTACTGCTATTAGTGATTGTATTTAGTTAATTTTTAATTGGTCGGCCCTTGCATTACCAATATGATAGATTGGGATAGCGGTTTGGTTCCAAGAGTTTTCTACGAGAATCCAGATTGTACATTTTGGCATAAAGAGTATATGTTAAACTCGGCTTCTGATATATATATATATTGAGATTTGAATTTATTTCTGCACTAGTTTAATTTTTTGAACTGAACATATTTGGTTATTATGTGAATGATTCAAATGATAATATGTCTATGGCCATCATTACTCTGTTTCTAAATATAATAGTTTTAGTCTTGCTCGACTATAGCTTATGGTTTAATAACTTGGAGGTTTAGGGTTTTAATAAAGTCTGGGTACTTGGCTCATGGTGAGTTCTCTCCAAAACTTGACCGAGAGCTAATAAACCCTAACTCATCAGCTATTTACAATCCAAAGGCGTAAGAAGGTTTGGTCAACTATTTTTGCATAGATTTATTTTGTCATAAATAGGTGGAAGATAACAGTGTAAATTCTAGGAACTGATATTTTGTATATTGCGTATGTTTTCCAAAACACTGTGTAAAATCCAGTGATATAGCTAGATATAGAAAGACCAAAACAGAATATTGATTCTCTGAACTAAGTCCTTTGTTTTTATGCTTAAAATGTTCCTTGTATTTAATCATTAGAATGTTTACTGTAAATATCACTGCCATGTAACTAGATATGTTATTTATTTCTTATATGCTATGGTTACATGTAAACATCTGATAGAAATGCAATGCATCAAAGGAAAATATTTCTACTCTTTTTAGTGAAAGATTAACATTGATACTATATTCTATACTACTAACTTACTTTCTATTGTAACAGTGAACAATATATTCTTTCCTAGTAATAATTTGTTCACACGGTAATATTACTTATTTGTTTTCCTGTGTGAGTGTAATTTATTCACGTAACTCCTTTATTTTGGAAGGTATCTCCGCCCGGCCTTGCATCTGACAATTACGTACAGAATCCCCCTCTGAGCTCTTCCACTTCTATTAATGATAAACAGTTTGGTACCTTTGGCGTCAGGACCATGTCCAGCCTTAAGTCTTATACCCCATAGCTGTTATCAAAGTTTCTTTCCCATTGGCTAAATTTCCTAGCTCTAGGAAAAAAATAATCACATTATAGTTTTCCTTCTTTTTTTTCCAACCCCCTCAAGGTTAGTCCTTTTTCCTTTTCAAGAAAGAGGGTGAAAGAACTGTCTGTAACTGTTTTTCAAAAGTTAATTTAACCGATTCTCTAGTTCTTTTACAAACTGATCCAAAATCTTTTAATTAATATTTTACAACCTATTTTCAAACTTTTTAGCCTAATTGTTTTAACAATTTAGATTAAACTAAATAAAATTAACCGTGGTAAATAAAACTTGGTAAATACAATTGTTGGTGTATCACTAGGTGTTACAAATTCCTCCCCTTGAGAGTAACACTGTCTCTGGTGCTCTTTCCTTTAAGTAAATAGTGTAGGATAGACTTTTTGCATGGCTTCCTCTTCTTTCAAACTAGCGTCATACGGGCCAAATTTCTTCCATTGCACTTTAACTTGGGTGATGGCTCGCCTTTGCAAGGTGGTTTCTGCGATCGAGGATACAGAGAGGCTATACCAGAAATTCTCCCTCGAGTTCTACCTGCAAATTCATAATTTGATGTCAGAAAATTCCTACAAACAACATTTTTTAATATATTGACTTCATTTTATAATTACTTGAATACTTTCCCAGTTAATAATATGCCGAGGGTCATACACATATTTTTTTAATAAATATACATGAAACACATTGTGGACTCATATGTGGCTCGGAAGTGCTAGCTTGTATGACACAAGCCCAATCCGCTCCAAAATCTGAAATGGTCCACAGTACTAGGGTGCCAACTTAGCACAACCTTTCCATTGTAAGGTTATTTTTCGGGGTTTAACTTTCAAGTACACGTGATCCCCCAACTGGAATTCTTTTTGAGTTATTTTCTTATCTACATAAACCTTTTGCCTATCATGAGCAACTTTTAGGTAGCCTCCATTTCATCTAACATATCAGGACATAATGCTAACTTATTATCTAGAGTATTCTAGTCCATGGGTACTTGACACTTCCTTGCATATAGTTCTTCAAAATGGCTCATACCCAATGATTCATGATGTCCATTATTGTAGGCGAATTCTACCAAGTGGAGGTAATCCTCCCACTTCTGCGGTTGTTGAATTATAAACATTCTCAACATGTATTCCAAGACTTGATTCACTCGCTCTATCTAACCATCTATTTGTGGATGGTAGGCAGTGTTGAATTGAATCTGAGTACCCAACATTGCAAAGAGGATTTTCCAAAATGCGGATGTAAATTTTACATCTCTGTCGGAGATCACCACTCGGGGTATCTCGTGTAGTCAAAAGATTTCTCTCATAAATATGTTTGTAATCTCCACCGTTTTATAGGTGGATTTTATGGGAATAAAATGAGCGGTCTTGCTCAGCTTGTCCACCACAACCATGATTGAGTCATGTTGCTTCTTAGTATGAGGTAACCCAGTGATAAAGTCTAAAGTGATCATCTCCCATTTCCATTCTAGGATGGGTAATGGTTGCAGCAGACTGACAGGATGTTGATGTTTCGCCTTCACCAGTTGGCACTCTAAGCATTTGGATAAATATTCAGCCACATATTTTCATAAACCTAGCCAAAAATAACTTTTCTTGATACCAAAAAACAATTTATGGTATCTTGGCTTGGCGGCGTAAGGCTTCCTATGAAACTCATCTAATAATAGCTGCTTGACAAAGTTCTGGTTAGGAATATAAATTCTATTTCTGAATGTTAACATTTTGTCGAGGTTAATTCCATACTCATATTGTTTCCCTTTTTCTTGAGCTTCTGAAGCTTGCTGCCATAGGAATGCATATTTTTGGTCTTTGAGGGATACTTCTCAGATGACCTTTGGTAGGTTAGATTGTGCTTGGCTGAATTGTACTTCCTAAATGCAATGTACTTTTCTGCTTAAAGCGTCTGCTACCTAGTTTTCTTTCACCTTGATGTGTTTCAAGTAAAAGTCAAATTCTCTCAAGAATATGCTCCATATGGCTTGCCAAGCATCTAGATTAGACTGGTTAAATAAATTTGTAAGACTATTGTGGTCAGTCAATAACGTACATTTCTTTCCCAGAAGGTAGTGTTGCCACAATTTTAATGCATGCACTACTGTGGTCAACTCTAGATCGTAAGCAGAATAGCTTGCTCATAATCCTTCAGTTTGAGTGACTCATAGGCTATGACCTTCCCTTCCTGCATTAATACTCCACTGATACCCTCCTTACTTGCATCGGTACATACTACAAAGGATTTTTCTGGATCTGCTACTTTTAACATCGGTGCGGTAGTAAGTAGTTTCTTTAGCTGCTCAAAACTTTGCTGGAATTCCGTTGTCCAGTGGAAAGCATGCCCCTTTTTCTGTAGCGTGGTCATAGGAAAAGCTATTTTTTAAAATCATTTAATAAATCGGCAGTAATAACCTCCCAGGCCCAAAAAGGATCTTATGTCAGCAACATTTTTTGGAGTGGTCCATTCCATAATGGTTTTGATCTTTTTTAGATCCACCACTATTCCTTCTGCTAATATAACATGGCATAGGTACTGAATTTTATTTTTATAAAAATCGCACTTGCTAAACTTTGCGTACAACTTGTTATCTCACAAAATCTGCAATACTATTCTCAAGTGTTTCTCATGTTCCTCTTGATTTTTTGAATAGATTAGTATATCATCAATAAAAATTAGTACAAATTTATCTAGAAATGACTGGAAAATATCATGCATTACGCTCATGAAAGTGGCTGGAGCATTGATAAGGCCGAAAGGCAGTACCATGAACTCATAATGTCCATAACAAGTTCAGAATGCAATTTTTCAGATGTCTTCATCCTTTATTTTGATCTGGTGGTAATCGGACCTTGAGTTGATTTTTGAGAATATACTAGTTCCCTGCACTTGATCAAATAAATCGTTGATATGAGTTAAAGGGTAATTATTCTTGATGGTCAGCTTATTTAGCTGACAATAATCAATGCATAATCTTAAGGTTTTGTCCTTCTTTTGTACAAATAACACAGGGGCTCCCCAAGGGGACACACTAGGGCGAATGTATCCTTTATACAACAAATCCTGAAGCTACATTTTGAGTTTTGTTAACTCAGGAATGCTCATGAGATAAGGAGATTTTGAAACAGGGGTTGCTTCAGGCATTAATTCAATGGTAAAATCGATATCATGCCTTGGTTGCAACCCAGGGATGGATCCAGGAAACATGTCCATGAAATCCTGAATTACAGGGATATTCTCTAAAGAGGTCATCTCATTTATGTCATGGTTGTACCCTACTTGGATAGCGTAGATCTGGAATCCCTTCCTTATGCATCTTCCGAGTTGGTTGGTTGTAATAGGACGTAATTTGATGTTTTTATTGATTCCTTGAATTTCTTTTCACTGCCTTGACTTGGTAAGGTAGCTTACATATTTTTCTTTGTAATCTACCAGGGACCAACAACCTTCCAACCAGTCCATCCCTATTAATACATCATACGAACCCAAGGGAAGGATGTTCAAATTAACATGGATGGGTTGTCCTGAAAATGTTATAGGGAAGTTTTTTGTTTTTACAGACACCTTCCTTTTTATTCTGGTGGCTAGTTGAACTAGCCAAGACTTCTTAAATTTATTGCTTTGTAGCTGACATTTTTCTACCACTTTAGGACTAATGTAGCTTATGCTAGCACCTAGATCAAATAAAACAGAAACAGGTTGATCATCAATCATACCTTCGCGTTCGATCATGGTGGGTTGATATTCCACTTGATGATCATCCAAGGCGGCATTAATTTTGGGCAAGCTCCTTACTATATATCCCACTGTGGAGGCTTCTTGCATGTTTGAAATTTGTTTAGTTCAGGATTTGTGTAGGCATATCTTGTAGTAATGTGATTCCCCACATCCCCAACAATGTAGCAGTGGTTTTAGCGGTTGATCAGTAGCAGTTTTATCCATCCCCTTTGGTTGTCTATTCACGGTGTATGTCTAAGCTCTAGGCGGGTTTCTTGCAAATTTTCCAAAAGTTCTTTGTCGTTTATTTCTTCCATTTATGACTTTTGATTACTTGTTTGGTGGTAAGTTCCTTATTTTATTACCAATGGATCCTTTGGGCCCCTCATTTTTTTGTTTCATTTGCTGATAACAGATACGGGCTTTTCGCTTTGTATTGTCCATCGTTCTAGGATAATCAAATTCTAATTTTTCCTACATGAAGTTGGGTAAATTGTTAATAAACCACTGAATTTTAGCTTTTTCCTCCTGCATATACGAAACATATCGCAATAGAGAAGTAAACCATTTTACATACTCATCCATGGTCAAGGCTCCTAGCCTTAACTCATGGAACTTCTTTTCCTTTTCATCATAGTAATGTTCTGTTAGATACTTATCTTTAAAATGTTTCTAGAATTCTTACCTTGTTACTTGTTCCTCATCAATCTTCCTCTCATTTTAAATCTCTTCCCACTAGAGGGTGGCCTTTCCCTATAATTGGTAGAATTCCAGTCGTACTTTAAGTTTGTTAGTATATTCATAAATCTAAAAATATTTACCCATGTCGACCAGACAAGCTTATGCTGCTTCTTTAGATTCTCCTTCAAACAATGACGATTTTATTTTCTTGAACTCGCCTTGTAATTTTTTTGTTTTTCTTTGATCGGAAACGTTATCTGAACGCCCTTCTTCTTCCTCCTTATGGCCTTCCATTGATTCTTCATTATCTTGCCCATTATGGGTGGTTGGGGTCTTCTTGCAATTCTATGTACTAGGGTCTGGTCCTCGTTGATTTTATCAGTCAGACAGACTTTTAAGGATGTTCTCCTATTCTTATCTTAGTCATTCATTGTCCATCCACAAGTTCATCATCTCTTCCCGTAAATGTTGCACTGTTTCAAGAATGGTAGCTTTAGCTTGCTTCAATTCTTCTATTAGTTGTACCCATAGTTCTGGGTTGGCATCCACATAAGGCACTTCTGACTGGCTTGCTGATTTGGGGTTCCTCTGCATTTTTAGTTCTTGGTACTGACCTCTATCTCTCTCTCTCTCTTTGTGTTCATATGCACCCATACTCAGTTTATTTATTTATTTTTGCATCAATACTCATACATCAAAACTTAATTGATTGTGTTAAAATAACCCAGAAGTCTCAGTATATGAGCCTAGGCTCTGATACCATTTGTAACATCCTTATCCCAACAAAAAAAAAATTAAAATCTAATAGAGCAAGCTATTCAATTAACGAAATTATGTTAATGTTAAGTGATTCGATTCTATGTCAAAATCCAAACATATTTAAGGGATTTTTTAAAGTTCACGTTACCCACTTAGATCACAGGTAATGTTATTATGGATATTTGATTATTACTGCGGATTCATTTACCTCCTTACTGGACTCCACGTCATTTGCATTGGTGTACACTACATTAACGTTGCTCGAGCAGACTTACCTCAGGATGACCCCTCCTCATTAAGGCGGGAGAGCCCTAAGGTCTTTCCCTATCACTGCCGTCCCCCTCCCTGCTGGCCACACAGTCTGGCATTAATGCTCTTTACTTCGGCCATTCGGAAGAGTCTCAAACCATTTCATATGGAACATCCTCCGCCATTGGATCTAGACTGATCTATGGTCTCAACGATTCAGGGCTGATGGAATATGATAATGCTTTTCTCGATAATGAGAGGTTCATTTGAATATTTTGGTTTGGCTCTTTAGCTCTGTAACGGAAGGGGTGACCTGGTTCATTGATTCACCTTGCGCAAGTGCATCTACCACAAAATTGATTTACATTTTTGGTGGAGCAGGTCGATTCCGCACGGCAGCATGAGGTAAATCACAATTTTTATAAGGTTTATGTTGAAATTTACTCTCCAACTTTTTGCTAAGGCTCTATGTGCACCTACAGGCTTCGTCCGTAGCTCCGAGGGATGATAAACCTCAAACCATGTAAATATATTCACTTTATTGCAAGATTCATATCGGTGGTTAAGTTATAATCAAATCTAGTCCTCATTCCTGATGTTTTCTGTGTAGGTACGCATACCGGTGATTCAAACTCTTCTTGCGGCATGGGGCTTTTTAGGTGGCACCAATGCTCTAAACTAAGCTTATTGTTCTTGTTTTCCAGGTGGGTTTGGATTCAAAATATTTCCTTTATTTCGAGCTCTTAGAGATAGTCTTCCACGAATAGAGGGTTTTTAGAAATGTAATTAGACATGATATTAAGCCTTGCGGCTGGAATGCTACTGCTGTTAGTGATTGTATTTAGTTAATTTTGAACTGGTCGGCCCTTGCATTACCAATATGATAGCTTGGGCTAGTGGTTTGGTTCCAAGAGGTTTCTACGAGAAGCTGAACTGTACATTTTCACATAAAGAGAATATGTTAAATGTTGTATCTAAACTGCCATGATAACTCAGCTTTTTGATATATTATATATATATATATATATTATTATATATATATATATAGATTAATGTATGTATGTATATGTATGTATGTATGTATGTATGTATGTATGTATGTATGTATTGAGATTTGAATTTATTTTTGCACTGGTTTAATTCCGTGAACTGAACATCTTTGGTTATTATGTGAATGATTTGAATGATAATATGTCTATGGTCATCATTACTCTGTTTCTAAATATAATAGTTTCATTCCTACTCAACTATAGCCTATGGTTTAATAACTCAAAGGTTTAGGGTTTAATAGAGTTTAGGTACTTGGCTCATGGTGAGTTCTCTCTAGAACACAACTGAGAGTTGATAAACCCTAACTCGTCAACTATTTACAATCTAGAGCCATAAGAAGGTTTGGTCGACTTTTTTTGCATAGATTTCTTTTGTCATAAATAGGTGGAAGATAACATTGTAAATTCTAGGAACTGATATTTTGTATATTGCGTATCTTTTCCAAAATATTGTGTAAAATCTAGTGATATAGTTAGATATAGAAAGACCAGAATAGAATATTGATTCTCTGAACTAAGTCCTTCACTGCTATGCTTAAAATATTCCCTGTAATTAATTATTAGAATGTTTACAATAAATATCACTGCCATTTAAGTAGATATGTTATTTATTTCTTGTATGCTCTGGTTACATGATGCAGTAATGATAAATCTTTCCTTTGTAAAATGATGTAAATGAAAATCAATCAAAGGCAAGATCTCCAATCTGAGAACTACACAACAGTAGTCATTGTTCACTACAGTTGTAGATCTTTCTATTCACACCAAAGAAAATACTTGAAATGACAATTCAATTAACAGAAAAGGAACAACAATTAATCTATTGAAAATATCAAACAAGAAAGCTTAATCTACAGGAATGAATTAAGCAACAATCTTAACCAAAAGGAATTGAACAACAATCTTTGACTAATAAAGGGATTGAACATCAATCTAAGGAAGGAACATCGAACCTACGTAAATCTTCAGAAATTGAACAACAAACTTAATCAAGTGTAAACACAGTGAATCTAGAGTGATTGAATCAATAATCTTATTTCAACATAATGAGCATTAACCATAGTTATAAGGGAACAACAATTGCCATGACAATGGAACAGTAACTGAATGAACAACAATCACAATTGTAAGTAAACCTTAACTAAATGAACAACAATGCCAATCTGTAAATGAACAACAATATCAATCTGTAAATGAACAACAATGTCAATCTGTAGATTAACAACAATATCAATCTGTAAATGAACAACAATGTCAATTTGTAAATGAACAACAATATCCGAATTAGATAGTGCGATATTATTTTAGAATGAATAGAATAACATTTTCAGTTGCAAATAACAATCTTGTTATCTAATTACTAATTCGATATAATAAAGTAAGTCAATGAAATGTTTAGGAATAGAAGATTACTGAATAAAGCAAGTAAAGGAAATCAAACCACACACAACTGTAATTGTAAAATAATGATATAGGAAGAAAGTGATCCACTAGGGCCAGGCCCTTAGCCACCAGGGACGCACTGTTGTGGTTATTCCAGGATCAGATAACGAAACAACAATGAAGTTATATATTAATCATAAATGCAAAGTTACAGCTATTGCTCTTCAAAGAGATTTGATGATCAAAGTTCATATTACAATAGTAAACTCTACAAATCAACAATAAAATCTACCCCTTGGGCTAGCAGTGCTGTCCCTTTTTATAATGGCCAGGTGGAAATATCAAAGTAAAGATAAGTTTTGAGGTAGCGATCCCTCAGGATCAAAGGATCTTGAGGGATTCAGCATATCTTTAATCTTCAGTTATCGTTTTGTCCTCTTATGCTGATACCACGTTTCTTCTTCCTTTTCCTGGTCCATGCGTTCTAATCTTGATTTTTTTGTCTGGATGTCATTTCCTGTCAAAGAGATAGCAGTTGGTCCTGCTTTGTCTTTTCCTCTGGAATAGTGATTTTCCATTTTCTTCACTTTCTGCATAGAAAAAGACAATAATTAATCATTTTACATCAGTCACAAATCCCCTTAATTCTATCATAATCCATTAACATATGACCATCTTAGAATGTAAAGAAGTTATAATTTAAAGGAAAAGATAAAGAAATAAGTGGTAATTACATACCTTTTCTGATGCTCAACACACCCCCTTGCTTACACTTTTTCATGCCCTCATAAAAACATTGTAATTGATATGCAAGGCAATTAGGGAATTGGTTGGAGAAGGATTTTCATGTAGTGGTCTAAAACCATGATTTCTAGCTAAGAATTAAAAAATTTGCCCTATCTGACCTTCAGGAAATTCATATAGGGCTCTATACCCTGGTGCAAGATACCAGATGATTGGACTTCAAAACCTATAGCCTAACCAAGATGGGCCTTCTCTCAAGATGAGGTCACCATAGGTAACCAAGCGATCAACATCTAGCTTAAATTTTCATAATTGAATGGCTCTCTATTTTGGATATTCCGATTGGAAGTCTGGTATCAGAATTTGGCTGCTGCTATGGCAAGGTATTTGATGGCTAGGAAGTATTTTGTCCCTTATTGGACAATTGCTATGTGAATAGGTCCCAATGTTTGGATCACACCCTTCTTACTCATTAGGCATCTATGCTTATTCCACAGTTGTAATGGGTTTCTAGGTTCACCCCCTTACCCATAGATCTAACACATTCTCCTATCTCTCGAAGGTATTGTAGGCTTTAAGCCACTTTATCTGGTTAACAGCAAAAGAGATGAAGGCTTGAAGCTAGATATCACCCATAAAAGGGCTAGGGTTCTTTTCCATTTCTCCGTCCAACACAAGGTTATGCAAATAAAATTCACATAGTAATCACTAGACTTTCACCCCGTAATGCTTACAACAGTTTATGAAATCATCAATAGTTTTTAGCTCTATAGGCACCCCTGCCTTGACAGCCTTAATTTTCAATTGTAAATACCTTTCCATCAAAAACAAAGCATATTTTTTGGCAGGTGTACTACATGCTAGAACATCAGTATATAGAGAACATAAGGTATCCATTTGACTCATAACTGTGTCTAGTCTATTGGTTACCTTTTTAAATTTTTCCTCTTCCCTTTGCCATCTATCAAAGGCCTTACTCTCTGATGCATTGATGTTCTTTACCTGCTGCTATAACTTCTGATATTTCTCTTGAGGAATAGTTTCCTCTGTGAGCTTTTCTATCGTTTGTTGGGCCTATGTGAGATCTTTTTGAAGTTTCACTATCCTCGGATCATTGTCCATCATGACATTTTTGGTTGGAGATCTACCTAGATCTCCTTATTGCAACATCTGGTTTTTATAGTTTGTGTTTCCTTCTCATGAACTATCCAGTTGATCTTGATGCTAGAGGACAATGCCTCTATCTGGACGTCCTTATTACAGACAGGTGTGTTTTCTGTTTGGGCTTATACATTTGTAACAGCCACATGCTATTTCTTGTGGTCTTGAATATAATGGGTTTGACTTAAGTCCTTTTGATTTTCTTTTTATGGGATTTTTCCTTGGTGGCTTCATTCTTTGCTCTAGGGGTTCTCTTTGAGATTTTCCCCATTTTTAGGACCCTTATTTGTTGTCTGAGTTGTTTAATTACATTTCGCAGCTTTTTGATTTCATTTGTTTTCTTCAAAGGAACAACTATTACTTTTCTTGGGCTTGGGTTTTGTTCTTCAGGGATTGTTCCCTTGCCCTAGATTATTTCCATGTTTTCTGTTTGGATCACTTCTTCAGTGTTCTCATCCTCCTTATTAGGTTTTTTAGGGGAGGAAACCCTGGTTTGATTTGTTGTTTCCCGGACAGCTTCTTTTTCTACTTCTTCTTCATCATGCATTTCTTCGGGTGTACTTTGACTGTGAGCAGAGTGTTCCTGAGATTGTCCTTCTTCTTCTTCCTTATCACTCATCTCCTTGGATGCACTCTTACTGTGAGCAGAGCAATCCTGTGATCCTTCTTCTTCTTCCTCATCACACATCTCCTCAAATGCACACTTAGTATGAGTAGAGTGCTCCTGCAATGGTCCTGCCTCAATATCAGGGTTGAGTAGGCTATGAGGTTGGACATACTCACCCATATTGGCCAAAATTTGGGCTATTTGTCTTCTTGCAGAGGGTTTTGCAATGGGATTTCAATGGGTTGCTCTGCTTCCTTCCCTTCTTCTTCGTCGGAGTGCTCAGTTTCCTTTTCCGGTTCCTCTTCTTCATTTTCTTCTAATTTTTCTTCTTCATTTTCCCCTCCTTCAAGTTGTGGGGGTTGCTCGTCCTCTGAGTCGTGTATTTCTAAAGGTTGGCTACTGTTTCCTTCGGAATTTCTAAGCATTCCTCTGCTTCTCCCTAATCTGATGGACTGTCTTCGTTTCTGCGGTCTAATTGATGTGCTAGCGATGTTTTTTTGTTTTGGGGCTGGCAAGGCCATTCCCCCATTTATTGAGAAAATAAATTCTTCCCAACTACTTTACTATTGGGCGAGACTGTAACTGACTATTAGCTGAATTAAAACATGATGACTTACTACTGATTCTACATGACAAGATTTTCTTATACTTCGGGCAGCATCATGCAATAAAAAATTTAAGTACGCGGGCAAATTCACAACACATTTTTGTTTTAATACAGCTAACATTTTGAGATGGAGTGGTCTTACCATGTCTTTTTTGCCATCACAAGTGATGCAGCTTTGGAAAATTCTGGCCAATTCTGCCCAAGGCTCTCCCAGGCTTCCCGACAGGACTCCTTTTCCTTTAACAGTAAGGTTCTGTCCTTCGTCCCGAAAGATGGTTATAGCGTCTTGCAGTCTCATCTTTTTCAGGGTCCATACTGGTCCAATGGTTGGCAGTCCCAAAACTTCAACAATTATCGCATCTGTTACTGCTATTTGTCACCCCCTCACCATGGAATGATCTTCCTGCAGATTCTGCAGAAATTCAATTGCCACCATCTCATTAGACTGATGTAGACAGTTAAGGTGGAAATCCATCCTGCCCTTACTAAGATTTTGTGTGGAGCGTTAGAGAGCATTAACACCTGCAGTTTGCTGCGAATTGATCTACTTCCCATTTTGTTCAAGCTTAGCACACTGTTAAAAAAACATAGAGATGACGATGGAACAACAAGTTGTTCAAACTTTAACTCACTATTAATTTTTACAGAGAAAAAACACAGAAATGGCGATGGAACAACAAGATGTGCATATTGGGAAATACAAAACCATTAAATTTGCTATTCCTGAGTTTTGATGGAGTCATAATACCTCCAAATAATGAGTTTACACATATGCCAGTGAATTATGAAGATCACCCGCACCCCCCTAAAAAGTGATAGGCCATCCTTAGCTAACAAATAAAGGAGCAGCATGCTGAACCGCAATTGTACAGTAGAATAAAGGAACGATGTATAGATACATGAAATGTTTACAAAAATGAGCAGATTACTGAAATCGAGGCTTATGATGGAAATCGTGAATAAATATGGAAATGTCGTGATATGATGCAAAAAATAGAGGATAGGACAATTGATGTAAGTAAAATTTCTTATGTGTTCATTATCCACGTTAACCATTATGATTGATTTATAAATGATTTTCATGTATAAAAGGTTTGAAAGGGTTATATAACCTAATCTCATTTGAAATTGATATAAAGATATAAGAAGAAGGGTTTATAATGACTATTGGTGTGTGAAAAATATGACTTCAATACCATCAGCAGAGCTCTGTTGCCCACAAGTGTCCATAACCTTGACATAGTTTCTTATTTTACCCTTGGAAAAATAATCCTTTGTGTATGCCTAGGAAAGCGCTGTGCGATGTCAGAATAGAGGCCATTGTGCTGGCTTGGTAACCAGATGAATCATAATGCCATTCACTAGGAAGGAGTGAAAGGTGGGCAGGTTGGCTCGTGATGAGACCTCCTGTTACAAGGACTTTTTATTTTTCTGATGTGTCTCTTGGATCATATCCTTGGTGTGGTGGCCATAGTGGGAATGCCACTTCACTTTCTTCCTTATGATCATGGTAGGCTGGCTCTTGATGAGACCCCCTATCCTTCATCTGACAAATCATGTTAGTAATCATGTAGATATGTATTTTTATTTTATTTTTTGTTTTCTTTTATATAACACTTTTCCATTTATATACAGAGGGTGGCTCAACACTCTTAAAGAGTAGGGATGGTGGAAGAAGTCTGAACATCTCAATAGAAGAAAATATGCCCTTATTCTTATTCCATAATAATGTTCAAAGAAAATTATGAAGATTTAAGGAAGAACCAACATGATAAAAATAATCAATCAAATTGGTTTGAGTGAAAATAAAGATAGAAAAGTGATATAAATAGTTGTGTCCTTTCCTCTTTTCTCTTATCGATTCAAAGTAATTTCTCTAAAGATAACGATTTTTCTTTGGTTTGCTGATTTCAGTATCCTATTGTTTTTGTATTCTTGCATAAATGTATAGTTGTGCCTTAAATAACCATCATTCACAAAAATCCTCTAAATGATGAAACACACACACACACACACAGAAGAAAAAAGTGCACTCAAAAAGTGTTGTTCTTTAGATGGAACAACTGTTGTTCCTTTAGAGGGACTGCAAAAGATCATTTGCATGCAAAACAATGGTTCCTTTAAGAGGAACAGCAAGCAAAAGAAAAAAACATACTCGAAACTACTGTTCCGTAAGAGGAACAGTAGTTGTTCCTTAATCGGAACAACAAATAAAGCAAGTGCGAAATAAATATTGCTCCTTTAGCGGAACAACTTAAGATCATCTGAAATCGAAACTATTATTCCTTCGGAAGGAATGACAGAAAGGAAAAAATGCAAAGGAGGGTTATTCCTTTAAAAGGAACGACAAAACAATCTGGCAGAAGTGTTATTCCTTCAGAAAGGAATGACAAAAATGCAGAGATGTTGTTCCTTTAGAAAGGAACAACAAAAAATGAAAGTGTTGTTCCTTCAGAAAGGAACAACAAAAAAACGAAAGTGTTGTTCCTTCGGAAAGGAACAACAGAAAACGAAAGTGTTGTTCCTTCAGAAAGGAATTGCAGAAAACAAAAGTGTTGTTCCTTCGAAAAGGAACAACAAAAACGAAAGTGTTGTTCCTTCGGAAAGGAACAATGAAAATGCAGAGATGTTATTCCTTCGGAAAGGAACAACAAAAATGAAAGTGTTGTTCCTTCAGAAAGGAACAACAAAAAAATGAAAGTGTTGTTCCTTCAGAAAGGAACAAAAAAAATGTGGACGTGCTATTCCTTCGAAAAGGAACAACAGAATATGAAAGTGCTATTCCTTCAGAAAAAGGAATAGCAAAAAAACGAAAGTGTTGTTCCTTCGGAAAGGAACAGTAAAAGAATGAAAATGTTGTTCCTTCGGAAAGGAACAATAAAAAGGCGGAAATGCTGTTCCTTCGGAAATGAACAACAAAATGCAAAAGAGTTATTCCTTCGGAAAGGAATAGCAAAATGGCAGAAATTTTGTTCCTTCAGAAAGGAACAACAAAATGCAAAAGTGTTGTTCCTTTTAAAAGGAACAACAAAAAGGCAAAAATGTTGTTCCTTCGGAAATGAACAGCAAAATACAAAAGTGTTGTTCCTTCGTAAAGGAACAACAAAACAACGGAAATGCTATTCCTTCGGAAAGGAACAGTAAAATGCAAAAGTGTTGTTTCTTCGTAAAGGAACAGAAAAATGATAGAAATATTGTTCCTTCAGAAAGGAATAGAAAAATGCAAAAAGTGTTGTTCCTTCATAAAGGAACAACAAAACGAAGGAAATGTTGTTTCTTCAGAAAGGAACAACAAAATGAAAAAATGCAGAAATTCAAAAATCTGTACAGAAAGTAATTTATACAAGCAGAAAAGAAAACGTTATGCACAAAATTTAAGAACAATGAGATTATTTAGTGAACCAATGCCGAGGAAGAATTATTTTCCTCAGCAAGGATCTGCATATCAAAATCTTCCCAGAGATGCTGGTAGAAGGATTCCAAAGTAAGTGGTTTATGGTATAGTCACATTTGATGGCCATTTGCTTTAAAGGTATGTCCAGATTCGTCAATAGTAGTCAAAGTAATGGTGCCATTATCGTGCACTTTCTGGATTTCATACGGCCCAAGCCATCGAGTCTGAAGTTTTCTCGGAAAATTCTGAAACCTGGAATCGTATTGGAGTTCCTAATATCCTTCATGGAAGATTTTCTTTTTGATCAGGGCATCGTGCCATTTTTCTCTATACTATTGAATTAATGCAGTGCGTTGAATAGCCAAGAGCCTAATTTAATCTAGCTCATTAATTTATGTAATCTATTAGTCTGTGTAGAAATTTTGAATAATATGACACTTATTCATAGAGATTACCCTGATTATACACTATTTGCGGAATGCATGCATAATACATAACCTCCTCTACATTGATCATCAATTTGTAGAATTAAAGAAATAATCGCATGCGCACATTGAAACATCAATCGCACATATCAACGCAATATGTACTGGGGAAAGCATATAGCTGAAAACCCCTCAACTATCTGTATATTATATTGATTGAGAACATGTAACAATACATAGTACAATACTCCTTGCAAGTACTCAGTACTATCTCCACCTGTTACACACAAACTAGCTCAGATCTGAATCAATCACAAGTTCAAATCTCCTCCGCTGCTTGCCTGCCTCCACTACGCAATCCTGCATGAGAATAGATGAGAATAGCTGATCCAAACTCGTATTTCCTTTGTGTTGCACTACACAATCCTCATTGGCAATCTCAATCCACTGATTGTGGAAATCTCATGCACAACTATAGTCATAACTGACAACTGTCTTGCCCTTTCACTCATCTCTAAGACTTGTCTCCACTGAACTGTCCACGCACTGAGTTAATTGATGTGTTGTTTAGTTGATTTATGAGTTAATAATTAGTGAATTAATTAATAATTAATTCACACCACTCATCACTAGTGTATTTGTTAGTTAGACTAAATACAACTAGTTCAACTAAGTCAAACTAAACACAACTCCATCAACTCCTCATTCAACTCCACCAAACTCAATCACTTGAGTTCTAACTGAAGTCCTTCATACAATAGCTCAACTAACCCATAAGAAAAGCATATTTCCTTCTGGCAGTTGCATGTGCCACATCCGTAGCTTGAACTGAAGTGCTGCAAGAGGATAAGATAATGTTTATAGTCCAAATATTATTAAGAGCTAATAATATTCGACTGTTCTATTTTTAGCCTGGCAGTCTAAAATTAGACTCCGCCCATATGTCTAAAAATAGAGGTCCATCTATTTTTACCAACTTGACCAATCATCCACAAATAGCATCCTGCAACTCATAGACCATGATCCATATGTCTAAAAATAGACTTTGCGCAAAAAATAGCCT